>CM021102.1:308602320-308671073 GCA_007115665.2 Sequoiadendron giganteum
GATAAGGTTGTGTGTTGACTTCCGCAATCTAAACAGAGCGTCTAAGAAAGATAACTATCCCTCGCCCTCGTTGGATGAGGTGCTACAGATTGTCAATGGTTCCCAAATGATGTCCTTCTTGCACGGCTATTCAGGATACAACCAGGTGATGGTTGAAGAAACAAATAATTTGAAAACAGCCTTCACCACCAAGTGGGGAACTTTTTCCTACAGAAGAATGCCTTTTGGCTTGATTAACGTCGGGGCCACATTTCAACGGGCCATGGACATTGCTTTCCGAGATCTAGTTGGGAAATACATTATTATATATATGGAAGACTTAACGATGTTTTGCAAGAAAAGAGAAGATCATGTTGAAGATTTGAGAAAGATCTTCCAGAGATGCGGAAGGTTTGGCATTTCTCTCAATTCAAAGAAGTGCGTGTTTGGGGTTACTGAAGGGAGATTGTTAGGACATGTCCTCTCAAAACAGGGAATATCTATTGACCCAGACCGTATCGAGGCGATTTCGAAGATCGACATGACAGGGAGTCAAAAAGAATTAAGGTCTTTCTTTGGTAAAATTAATTTTGTGAGAAAGTTTATAACTGGGTTCGTCGAGATTGTCAGACCGCTGAATGAAATGTTGAAGAAGGATGCGAAGATCGAGTGGACCCCTCAAACAAGGAAAGCCTTTGAGGAGATCAAACAAGCAATAGTGGACGCTCCAGTACTGGTCAGTCCGGATTATTCAAAGCCATTCTATTTATACTCCTTTGCTTCAAAACACACCTGTGCAACAGTATTGACCCAGAGAACGGAGGAAAACAACGAGCATCCGATTGCCTTTATGAGTGCATGTAATGTCCCCAATTTAGCCCTATACTTTTCATTTGGATTTAGCCTAATTTTGGGAACTCGTAGGCTAAGCAGAAGCTTGAATCAGGGTTTCCAAACTTCTTGGAGGATGCTTTCATCTTTTTGCGGAGCTTGCACTTGGAAATGTTGAACTTGGATTTCGGATTCCTTCTGGGTTTTTTGAGAGCTTCGCATTGGTGGTTTCGGTTCGGCATTCTGAGCACCTTCAAGAATTTACTATTTTTAGTAAGTTCTATTTTTAGCAATGATCCAGTCAGCATCAGCTCAGTCGACTTTCCTCTTCTGGCAGTTCATTGGGCAATTCTCATTTTTGGCTTAAGGGGTTCATTTTGGAGAAATAAGTTATTTTAAGTCAAAATGTTTTATTTTAAAAATACCCTTGGCCTAGTGATATAACTTAACAGCTGTTTTAAAGAAGGGGACTTTGAGGGGTATTTTCTCATGAAGGAAATATTTTTATATTCCTAAAGTTTATAATTGCTCAAGGGAAAATGGACGCCTATTTGAAGGAGTTTATATTTTATTTAAAAAAAGAGAAGTGATTTATATCTCCCAAGGAAGGTACGCCATTTTGAAGAAAGAGTTTTGGTCAAAGATTAAACCTAAAAGCAGCTTGGGATTAGGGCACACTTTCTAGAAGCCTCCAGAGTCTTCTCTTCATTCTATAAAGGAGGTTCCTTCCCTTCTTTTGGATTATCTTATGTTTTATGATATTGTTATGCTGCCGGAATGGCTTTGGGATTGCTTCGAGGAACGAATGCCTCCTAGCTTGGCTCTTCTTCTTGCTTGAAAGATAGCAACTAGTTGAGAGATAGTTTGTAATAGGTTTGTCTTGCATTTCAGTTGAGTATCTTGCATTTTTGGAGTTCTAGATTTGCATTTCAGTCTCATTTTGAAGTTGCTGAAGTCAAGCTGAATTTGTAGTTTCACTCATAAATCTAAAAATAAAAATACAGTCGTTCTGGGTATTGATTCATTGAGTTTCCTTGATAGGGGCGACCCTTCTTGCAAAGATTCAGATTTTAATATTGAGTGTTTATTTTTTAAAAGCAAAATCGCTTCTCTCTATTGGCCGCACCATTCTAGTCTGCCTAGCAAATGTTTAGAAAAAAGAATACTTCGATTTGTTAGCTGTTTCTTGGTCTAGTCCTCATTGCCATCATTATAGCTTTCGTTTGCATCAGGTCTCATGTCATTCTGGCAAGTATTGAGTGAGTTGTGAGCATTTTAGCGGATTCTAGGGTTGCTGGTTATGCATATTACGTTGCTGTTTTGTTATATCAGTCTTGAGTAATCTGTATTTTGGTGAAGAGTTGTATCTGGAAGGTCATAATTAACCTTGGAATGATCATATCTACTATTGCAGCAGTGGAGAGCTTCTAATCTTGTTTATTGCAGGCATCTTCTGATATTTTGTAAGCTGAACAGTAGTACTGTCAGCATTTCTCTTAATCTTACTTTACATTCTAAAGCTGCATTGTATTTTTGTATATCTCCACCATATGGTCGCCTCATTTCCACTCTGGAATTGGGTAGCACATACTTGGTGTTGAGTTTACTTTCAGCATAGTTAGCATCTCCGTCATATGGTAGCTCCCATTCCATCTTGGTTTGGAAAGCACATTCTTGACGTCGAGTTAATTCAGCATCTTTAACATCTCCGTCATATGGTTGCTCCCACTCCGTCTCGGTTTGGAAAGCACATGCTTGACGTCGAGTTATTTCAGCATCCTTTGGTTTTAAATGCTAACCCTAACGATTGTGTACTGCTGCTATCCTTGTTGTAATTGAAAAAGCAAAAAATTTGGCTTGGTATATTTCAGTGCACCGTTGAAAGAGGCGGAGTTAAGGTATCCGAACGTGGAGAAGCAGGCTTATACTTTGGTGAAGGCAGCTAAGAAATTCAGACACTACATCCTGAGGAGCAAAGTCTATGCAATAGTTCCAGATGCCACGGTGAAGACATTGTTAATGCAGAATGAACTAACAGAAAGAAGAGGCAAGTGGGTCGCCACTTTGCAAGAATACGACATGGAGATACAGCCAATGAAGTTGGTCTGAGGACAAGTATTGGCACAAACAATTGCAATGGCAGGACCTAGATTGGTGCAACAAACATACGTGTTGGAAGAAGTGTCTCCAAGAGAATGGTACGATGACATTGTCTATTACTTGTTGAATCACAGATGTCTGTTACATTTGAATCCAGTACAATGGAGAGCTCTAAGAATGAAGAGCCAGAGATTTATGCTGCAAGGATTAGTACTTTATAGGAGGAATCATGAAGGGATTTATTTGAGATGTGTAGGGAAAAGAGAAGCTAAGCAGCTAATGGAACATTTCCATGAGAAATTTGGAACAAGTCATGGAGGTGGTTTGGCCACGGCTCATCAAATTTCAAGAGCTGGATATTACTGGCCTACACTCTTCAAGGATGCTTATGAACATGTGAAAACTTGCCACATTTGTGAAACAACTGCATACAGAGAAAATAATCCAACTATGCCCTTACAACCAGTAATTGAAGTCAGGCTGTTCGCAAAATGGGGATTAGATTTTATTGGAATGATTAATCCACCTTCCTCGGCACGGCATAGGTACATACTGACAGCTGCAAACTATTGCACCAGATGGACAGAAGCTCAAGCTCTCAAGCTTTGCACAATAGATATGGTGATTAAGTTCCTTGAAGAGAATATTATTACAAGGTTTGGATGTCCTCACGCTTTGGTGTGCGACAATGGCCCCGCCTTTTCATCATTGAACTTTTCAAATTGGGCATTTGAGTATGGGATTGCATTAAAGTTCTCGTCCGATTATTATCTGCAAGGGAATGGGCTTGCAGAGTCCACGAATAAGAATTTGTTAATTGCTATCAAGAAATTGTTGGATAAGAACCCCAAGGATTGGCACACGCAGTTGAGGTTTGCCTTATGGGCAGACAAGACTAGAACGAAGAATTCTTTGGGAACATCTCCTTACCATTTAGTATATGGGCAAGACCCCATCTTCCCGGTCCAGTTAAGGATTCCAACTCTTCAGTTCATTCAGGAGTATCTAGAAGGAGAGGACTGAGTTCAAGTCAGGCTGTCCCAATTGATGCATTTAGAGGAGAAAAGAGATGAAGCATTGGAAAATCTGGCTAAACATCAAGGAGTTGTGAAGAGGTGGTTCGATAAGCAGGCCAAGATCAAGGCCTTCAGGATTTCAGATCTAGTTTTATGTTGGGATAAGGCCCATGAAAGAAAAGGCGATCATGACAAGTTCGATAAACTATGGTTGGGCCCATATCAAATTTTTGAGATCCTAGGAGATAATGCATTCAGATTGAAAGCGTTAACAGGGGAGGATATCCCATTGCCAGTCAATGGGCGGTTCCTCAAGCATTATTTCCAAGCGTAGGTTCCCTCTGGGGACCTACTTTGTACATAGTTAGATTGATTGGTTTTGTTTCCCGCTTTCCTTTTGTTTTGGGTTTTGGTTTGTTGCCCTTTGGGTTTTTGGTTTTGGTGTTTCTCCCCTTGAGTCGTCCGCTCAAGTGGTTTTGGTTTGGATTTGGAATGGACATGGATTTTGGGTTTCCCATTGCAGGGGGTGATGATGTCTTTCATTTTACAGTTTGGTCTACTGCCATTGGGTTTTTTTATGCAAGTGATATAATGCCAAGGTTGTTTTCCTCTTATCATCATCTGGTTTCGTATAAGCTCGACTCAAAAGGTTAATCAGTTATTGTGTCTTAACACATGAGTCCGAGATCATCATGTCCTATCGGTTCAACAAGCTACTTTGAGACATTTTGATTTCTTGGGAGAAGTTACGGCAAGTGAAAATTTTACATCTTGCGTTAGCGCCACTGTAATTCTCAAACCCATTGGTGGCTTCATTGCTCGTCAACCAATTATGGAATTGATGAAAAATCAAGAGAAAAGAAACATATGCTAAAAGAGAAATATCAAAAGAAAGAACAATGAAAGAAATATCATACTTTGAATATTGGTTTGGGAATATACGGATAACTCCACCGGGGCTATGGATGCCTGACCGGCATTGGAGCAACATTCATGAGAATTGTAGCGACAACCTCGTCGGGGCTATGGACGCCTGACTAGCAACGAGGCAATGTCCAGGATGCTTTTGAAGTTAAGATACTTATACAACTTGTTGTAGTCAATCTCAGGAGTAAAGATAGTTTAGAGATGAGATAAGCACATATGTTCAGAAGATCTCGGATGAAGGTGTTTTGATCCAATATCGGATTCTTCTCCCCTTTTGAGTAAGTATCCTTTCTGTATGATGATTAGAGGGGATTGGCCAAGGTTTAATCTTAAAGTGTTTTTCAACACTTTCCCGTGGAGTCGCCAGATGTTGTGACCTTTTCACACATCACCCCATCTAAGATGGGGACCACCTAATTTTTGCTCCATTCTGGTCTTTTGGGTGTGGTTCTCTCTCTCTGATCTTTTGTCCTTCCGGGGATGTCCCGTTGTTTGACCTAGGTTGAAATGTTGGCCAAGTTTGTGAAATTAGGGTTTCCTATCCTTCAGGCCCGTTTGAGGTCAAATAAGGTTATCAAAGTAAAATCTGAGCGCAACAGTACAATCAGAAGGCTCAAGGCAAGATCCCACTGAATTTTTACTACAATCTGATAACTTACTATTTTTAGTAAGTAACTAATATGAGGCCTTTTCCTAAAGATTTCGGGATTCTGAATGCATCAACACTTCCAGGTAACTTCAAGGTGCCTGCACAAGAAATTCGAATAGATTCAGACAACTTGCTTTTTTTAGCAATTCAGGCTTCAAGAGCCATTTTTAGGGTTTGAACATATGCTTTTTCAATACATGATTGGAGAATGTATCTGGGTTTTTCAAGACCTTCGCAGTGAAGTGACATGCAAATCGAGACCATGACTTTCAGTGATATAGCCTTCAAAGGCTATTTTTAGGGTTTGTATTTTGAGTTTTTCAACGAATGTCCGAATATTCCTTATGGGTTTTGCGAGAGCTTCACAGTGGTGTGACTAGCAAGCAGAATGGATCATTTTTCAAAGACTTACTATTTTTAGCCAATGCCCGCATGTTGACCAGTTTTCTAGGTTTTTTTGGGTTTTTTGAGATCCCACAGGCAGTTTAAAATGCTTCATCCAACATCAAATGGATCACTTTCTGGGCACTTACTATAACTAGCAGTTTCACTACAACAGCTACCCAACACTATAGTTCAACAAGCAGAACGACAGGCAACAAAAATTGAGTCAAATGGAAACAGTTCAGGACACATGCAAGTCAGATTAGGGTTTCCACTGCTATGCCTAAAAATGGGGGAATGAAATATGGAGTTGTCGAAACGAGGTACACCGCCATGATCAACATCTTTCAGGCTGCCTACTGGCAAAATTTGAGGACAATTTGAATACTTACTATTTTTAGTAAGTCACTTCATGGCTATAAATAGCACGTCTATGCCGGAGGCAAGTGTGAATAGGACACTTAAAGCGTCAAGTTCATATGGAGCAAATTTAGGGTCAAACGGAGCTACAAAGTTTTTTATCAATCAATTTTAAGGTTTGCTAAAAATAGCATAACAGTATGGACAGAGGGTATGAACAAGGTGGCAAGGTCGGTGAAAGCACAACCACGCCTGCTCCAACTCAGAATAGATGAAAAATGCATGGAAGTCCACACTTCTCCGGATTTGCTAAAAATAGAAGGGCAAGGCCTAGCTGGGCATTGGAAGTTCATAGATAAAAACTGGCATGAAGGCACATGAAATGCGCCCAGGGGAGGTGAAGAGATTGAAAAGTTTCTAAGTGTTGAAATTCCTCCATCATGTGCGAAATGCGCTCACAAATTCCTTCCCACCACATGAATGCACCCAAGGCATGGGAGAAAATTGATAAAAAATTGCTATGTATGAATTTTCCTTCACACTAGGTGAAATGCGCCCTCAAGGGTTGAAAATGGAAGTAGACTAGGCTAAATGCGCCGAAGGCTTGGGAAAATTCCTTCTCCCTATGTCATATGCGGCCAAAAAAAATTCCTTGAGCATGGGTGAAATGCGCCCACAAGTGAAAAGGCATGAAAATTTTCTAAGGCATGGTGGAAATTCCTTCACCACCCCTCAAATGCACCCTCCTATGGAAATCCACATGCTCAAATGCGCCCACAAGAAACTAAAAGGTAGGTGAAAAGTCACTTAGGCGTGGGAAATTCCTCCCCACCCCTTCAAATGCACCTTCAAGTTCCTCCTCCCTATAGCAAATGCGCCCAAGGTGGCCACATGGGAAAAACGTGTAGAAGGCAAGGATGAAATGCGCTAAGGCAAGAAAATTCTCTCACACTAGGTGAAATGCGCTCAAAGTTTCCCTCATCACACATGAAATGCGCCCAAGGCAAAAGGGGGCGTGATTTTGAAGATATTCTAAGTGTAGTGAAATCTTTCCCACTAGGTGAAATATGCCTAAGGTTGAAGAAGTTCCTTCTCACCATGTGAAATGCACCCAAAGGAGTTGGGACTTGAGAAAAAAAATTGATAAGGTAGGCACAAATATCTGCTTGGTTGAATGAGTCTACTATAACACACATCAAACAATAAGCTTTAAGTATAGTTTTGCAACATGAAGGCAAGGTGGGCACAACTATTTGCTCTTCTGAATAGGCTCATGATAAACAAAACACAAGGTAACCAGCTGGGACAATATATTGTATAGACGCAATACGCATGCAATAACGATCAAACCAACAACCCCATTTAACTAAGATCGAATAAACACCATGATAATAACATGAAGGCAAGGTAGGCGCAACAATTTATTATAACAACAATCACTCTTTGAACAGATACAATAATAGCAATACTACAGGCAAGGTAGGCGCAGCATGTATGCTATCAAGCAAAAGTTAAATTACAAATGAGCTTAAAGCTCTTATTTATAGACTTCAAGGTGTAGGCAACCCTAAAATCACCTTGAGTCAACTAGAGTCTTGTAGTGCATGCAAGATCTCATTCCTAAACCCTAATTGAATGAAACTATACAGTTAACTGGGAAACTATCATCAATTAACTGAAACATCTAATCTAAATGGACAAGGTGCAACATGCACGTCCTTATTGAAAGCAAGTCAACTGGAATGCTATCATCAGTCAACTGAAAGATCTAATCTATCCTCTAGGTGTGTGTAGATGTTTCCAAGAAAGACATGGCATGCAATGTGTAACAACCAGTTAACTCGGAAAGAAGCCTCAAGTTTAACTCTTGTGTCTAATGTCTATCTTGGAAAAGGTGGGACGCCTTGAACTGAAGTTTACTGACCCTGATCTCTAGCAATCAACCCATCCATGAAGTTGCCGACTACATCACCCTCTGGGGAACTGAAGCTTTGGCGGAGAATCCCATGTCTATGCAGCATGTCTTCTCCACTAGTTATCTGACACTAGAACTCACCCTTACTCTCGGTAGCCTCATCAAACAATGTTGACATGACTGTAAGCTGATTCAACTTGCAGCCAATGGTCTCACCACTGAAAATATTGTGAATAAGTGCTTGGAGCTCTAATTGAACATTAGTAAGCTCAACATAGTCACCACCCACATGGTGATACAAACATAGTAATTGAGACACAATGTTTCTCACATGGTGAAGTGCATTAGTAACATGCACTCTGCTCTCAGCCACCTCAGATGCTATCTTTCCTTCTATCTCCGCCTTGAAGATCAACTGTGTTCTCCAAACGTAGACATCTTTTTTATCTTCTACATCTATGACTGCGTCAAATGACATTCCCAGGTTAGCAATCAGAATCTCATCCCTGGGTCTAGTAATGGCCAAATCACACTCCTCCTGAAGTCGTAGACGAAGCTCGCGTACATTATACCGCAATTGGTACAAGTTTGAAAGTACAAGGCGGCCTCTAGCAATGAATTCTTCCTCCCACTCATCCAACCGCTTGCCATATGCAACCAAGTGATCAACCTAACCCTATTCTAATGGTGGTTCTAACACATGTGGAAGTGTGATGACAGCATCCCCTATCCTATGTACAAGGCTGGAAATGTATTGGCGAAGCTATTGTATTTCAGACTTGAGAGCTGATTTATCTTCACCATCCTATCCCTGGCACTATCTGTAGCAACCTGTAGGAGGTCAATATCTGTCTGACGAGTACTTCTACTGAAGTTGACTGTGATAACTTTGAAGTCTTGTGCTTCCATCTCGTCCAGACTCTTATCTTCAAGAGGTGCAGCAGTCTCAACAATAATCTCCTTTCCCGAATTCCTTTCAATGTGGACCTGTTTCTTGATCCTCTTGTCAGGCACATTTTGATGGTCATGATCGAAATCCGAGTGATCAAGTACATAAGATGGCTGTCTCCTTTTTCTTCCTAGTTGGCTCTCCAGCCAAGACGAATCCCGACTAATCCCACTGGAATGATTTGTATTGTTCATAGGATCTGATGAAAGTGAATGTGTAGAAGGGGCACTGTGAGGAGGTGAATCCACGTCCAAATCAATGTGAATTGGAACTGGAGGCTGCTCTGGTGTTGGCGACGGTAAATGCGTTTGAACCTCACACTGTGGTGAACTCTACACAACTTCTACAACAAGCTCTACATGTGGAATCGCAACAGGTGTTTTTCCCTTTGAATTACTAGGCATTGAATTCTTCCTAGGCAGGTTACTCGTCTTCTTCTGCTTCGGCTTTGATGAGGAGGGTAGTATATATCCTTCTGGTGGCAGCTCTGCTCTAGGCATGGATGCCTTTCTCAACCATCTGATTTCTAAGTAAAGCGTACTATTTTGGATGACCTTGCTCGATCTCTCCTTCACTGATGTGAACTCCTTAGCATACCGATTCACTAACGGTAGTGGTTGTCCATCAACCTGCTCTCTGTAAAATTGAGGAAATGTATCTCCCTCATCTTTTGACAATCCTTCCACATCTGTTGGCAATCCTTCCACATCTTTTGCCAAGAAAACAGAAATCTGCGGAAGAGAACCTGCTATAGCTACGTCTGCGAACCTTGAAATCATCCTCGCAATTCACCCAGTAATCTTCCATCATAGGTTTGTGATAAGAGAGATTACCAAGGCGAGCTGTGTAATAACCCCAAGGATCATATGTGCGTGTATCACTCGGGTACTTGAGTTTGATATTTTCTAGCTCTTGACCTACAACCTTAGCATCAACTGTCGTCTTACACCAATACATCCCGAACTGCAAAGGAAACTCAGCAGCTGGTTTACACTTGTTGCGCAAACGTTTGTGAACTTCATACAGCTACCTCAGGAACTCCATGAATATAGTTTTATCTGAAGGATAACGTGGTAACATGGCTGCTTTTCTTGTGTATCCATAGACACGGATATATGTGTAAGTAGGAAACTAAATGTACCAATCTGCCCAATTCTTCATCGCTGCTCTACCAACTGTCGAGATGCGAATGTGCAACTCCCGGTCCAAATTTCTCACTTGTTGGCGTTTCAATTAGCACCTCTGGAGTGCTTATTGGAAACGGACAGGTATTGCAAGTGTGTTAGTACATGCTCTTCGGATTATAGAGAGGAAGATCTCTCTTTGCTGATTTTCTACTGTAAAAAAGGGGTGTACTAAGATTTCCTATCTTTTTTACTCAGCGGTAGGACACAAGGGTGCATAAACCAATGCGCCGTAGCTAAGCTTTTTCTCTGGTTTCCGCAGATCTTAACTACGACTAACTAAGCTTCTAAACTATCCTACCTCCTCAAGAAAAACAGAGCATGAGGGCATAGGAGCGAAATGGTATGGTTGGATCACTTGAATCCTCCGTCTCAATGGAATATGGCCGAGGCTCTGAACCTTCGGATATATACCAAGATAGGGCTCGATACAAGCAAACACTCGTTACGGTAAACTGGATCTGAGACTTGCCAAGGAGGAGGAACCCCTATCCGAGGTATAGGCTTGGAAGCAGCTCACTGGAAACAACAAGGAACGATGGCCTTTCTAACAGGATTCCCGAGGAGGTGACGACACCTGTCCAAAGTCTAGGCTGCAAGAAAGATCATTAAACAACATCAAACGATAATGATTGATGACAAAATATCCAAGGAGGCGACGACACCTGTCCAAGGAGGAGATTGAAACAATGCACTATTTAAAAACAAGACTTTGAATAACTCAAATAATTAGATCAATCAAGCTTGCACCATCTGATTTATTCTTTAAGATTCTTCAAAGAATTACAAAGGTCGGGACAGCAAAGGCACGAAATCATGCACAATTGCGATCAACCAACGAACTCTCATCCAAGAGTGAACAGATATAAACAAGCGAACTCTGGCAACAGTGGCGCAGCAATTTTGCTAGCAAATAAAGGTTAAACAAATAAAGAACCTAAGGCTCTTATTTATAGGAACTCAAAGGAGTAGGCAACCCTAAAATCTCCTTGAGTTAACAAACAGTTCTTGCCAATCAGCAAGATATTATTCTATGTCTAAATGTAGGTGAGCAAACAGTTAACTGGAAATCTACTTCAGTTAACTGAAACTAAACAAAAGTCAAACTGGAAGTCTACCTCAGTTGACTGACACCTAACTAAAAGTGAACTTATGTTACAAATGTGTCTCCAAATAGACATCCACCTTTTGAGGAAATCTGAGATCCACAAATCGTGGGAGTCAAATAGACATCCTAGATTAGTGGGATCTGACATGCATGATCTGTGGAGATCTGGAGTCAACTTGGAAAGGGGCATCAAGTTGACTTCAGTCATCATTAATGCTATTTGGAGGGTAGGACGTCCTCCCTTGGTGCTTTACACCTCTTCACCACTGGTCAACAAAGTCTCTATCCAGTCATTGACCTCTTCGGCCTCCGGGCAATTAATGCTCTTCAAGATGACTATGTGGCGTCTAAGCATTTCTTCACCCGTCGTAAGCTGCTGATGATAGGTTATGCATTGGGCAGCTGCTTCATCTAACTGGACAGACATGGCTGCAATTTTGGCTAATTTGCAGCCATTGGGATCTTCAAGGAATGAAGATCGGATGACATCCTGGAATCGTGTCTGCACGGTTTCAAGTTCCACATATTCTCCTCCTTCCCGCTGATATTCTAACTCCGGGAAGGATATTACCAACGTTCTTGCGAAGTTGATAATATTGGCGACGAAGCGTCTATAGTCAATCAGCTCCACAGAGTTGGCATCATAGGCTCTCACCTTGTATGCCACCTGTTCTTTCCACTCAAAGAGATGGTGTTTATTTTCTGTGGTCGTAACTGATTCATATGCTTGTTGCAAATCAGCAACTGTCACCTCCTCTCTCGGCCTCTCTTGAGCTGCCTTTATATCTGACTTCTGGATTTCTGATCGAAGTCCATGTGCTCTGTCTCTCAGCTGATATGCTTCTGTCAACACACACCGCCCTTTGACAACAAACTCATCCACTTGACGTCTCAAGTGTTTACCGTATGTAATCAACTGATGATGGTTTCTTTCAGCTGGGAGATCCAACAGTCCTTGAGGCAAAGCCGAGGAGTTTGGAGTGTCATGTATCAAACTAGAAATGTACAACTTTAGCTGACGGATTTCAGCCTTCAAGGCTGCTTTGTCTTGTCCATCTTTTGTCATCCTTTCTTTGACACTCGCCGAGGCAATTCCAAGAAGGTCTGCCTCCACCTGTCGAGTGGTCTTTCCAAGGTTCACCTTTGAAAGCGTGAAATCCTCAACCCTCACATTATGTATATCTTTGTCTTCAGGTGGGGCAGCAGTCTCTATGATGACCTCGTTCTCTGCATTCTTTTCTACATGTGTCTGCTTCTTCAACTTCTTTACCGGCATGTCTTGTGGGACATGATGGAATTCAGAGAAGTCAAGCTGATATGAAGGCCTCTCCCTCTTTCTCCCAAGCGAGCTTTCCAGCCAGATAGAATCTCGGCTAGCATCGCTGGGAGGAGGAACATAGGTCCCCTGAATGCTAGAAGAACGAGACTGTGCCGTGGCAATGTCTCGTGGTGGCGAGTCCAAATCAATAGGACTTTGTGACCTCTGTGATGGTGGTGAAGCTGGTGGCTCTGTTTCTATCACTGGCACCGCTTCTGCTACAACTTCTTCTACAATGGTTTCCATCTCTACAGCGATTATTTCAATCACTGGTTCTTGTGTAGTTGCAGCGGTCTCAACTGTCTCAGGCAAATTGGTGGCTGTCTCCACCTGTACCTCTTGCCGGCTTGTGCTGGCAATTCCTTTTCTCCCCCATGTGCTTCCTGACATCCGCATTCCTTCTAGAGGAAAGCTCATCTTCTTCTGTCTGGGTTTCCTCCTAGACGTGGAAGGTAGTGTAGACTGAACCGCTGGCGGCTCTGATCGGGGAAGTACTACCTTCCTTGTCCTTTTACTGTCCAGGTAGAGTTGACTGTGTCGAACTACTCTACCCGTTCTTTCCTCAATAGACGTACTCTCTTTCGCGTACCAGTCTACCTTGCCGAGTGGTTGTGAATCTACTAGACCCGTGAAGAAGGAAGAAAGAATAACTTCTCCTTCGTCTTCAGATAAGCCCTCGATGTCTTCTGACATGAATTCTGCAATCTGTGAGAGCTTGAATCTGCTATGGTTCCTTCTTCTCACTTCGAACTCATCTTCGCAGTTGACCCAAAAATCTTCCATGAAAGGTTCATGTGATGATCTTTGCTCAAGGTGAGCTGCGAAGATGCCTCTGGGGTCATAGGATGGCCTCCTGTCGATGAGGTACTTGAGATTAAATCTCACTATTTCTTGGCTTATCAACCTTGCATCAGCTGCTGTTCTGCATCTGTAGAGTCCCATCTGAAGAGGAAAGTTCACTGCAGCCTTTTTCTTTACGCGAAGGTAAGAGTGAACATCGGCCAATTGCCTCAGGAATTCCATGAACACTACCCTATCTGAGGGGTAACGTGGCATCATGGCGGGGTGGCCATTATAGCCATACACGCGTATGTAGGTGAAAGTGGGGAATTGTATGAACCAATCCGCCCAGTCCACCATTGCTGCCTTAGCTGCTGGTGAAATACGCACGTGCATCTCATGGTCTAGCTCGTGCACGGTGTGCATAGTAAAAAGGTCATTTATTCTTTTGAAATGTCTTTCCGCTAGAGTGAACTCCAAGCGAGGAAAGTATTCTTGTACCTTTTGCACACCCAGGGTTCCCACAGTGTTTAATGTTCTGAAATCGCCTTGGAAGGCTATCAGGTAGACCAGGTATGAACACATGTGGAAACGGTGCTCTTCTAGAAATCCGGTGAATTGTTGGTGGAGTGTGTCACTGATCAGGGAGGCCCAGTCGTAACGTTCTTTTCTGCTGATTATCTTGCCAATAATGTAGAACATCCACGGCTGGAAGGATTTTCCCTCCTCTTGTCCAGTGACTCTGCTGAGTAGGGTGATTAGCACTCCGTACTCGTCTTTGAATTCTCCTCTACCAACTACTCTGGGCAAACTGTTCCTCTTTGTTTTCAGCCAATGTTCAGCCATTATAAGCGAACACTTGTCTTTTGAAGCCTCGAATGCCTTTTCGCATTCTGTCACTGATATGACCTTCTTGGTAGGGCATGGTGGGATTGCAAAACAAGTCTCTATGTCTACTGGCTTCAAGCTGCAAATCACCCTCCCGTCAACTGACAGGATCTCTCTTGTAGTCGGGTTGTAATGCTTAGTGCAAGCAATTACAAGCTCGATGCTTTGTAAGGTGATTGGAATAGATGCTGCTTGAAACAAACCGGATTCTTCGATGTTCTGCAATGTGATTTGATTCATGCCCTCCAAGTCTTCAGAACTGACCTCTGGATTTTTCTGCCATAAGTCTGTATCAGTCGTTTTCAGGTAATCATGGTATAAGACTGTTTTGGTCTTGTATTGTACCTGAGAGTACTGCATTCTGAAAACCTTGAATATTGACTGGGCACTTGACCCTGTTCTGACACTTTTCTGGAAATGCTAAAAATAGCCTCGCCGGGGGTAGTTTTTACGAAAAAATCTGAGACATGGGTTTTGTTAAGAATGATTTTCTAAACAGACCCAGATCGTCAGAAATTCGAAAAAACGAGTTTTTCTTTGACATGCAAGAGCCCTTCGGTGGCAGAGGCAGCAAGGGCACCAGAAAGTGATTTTTCTCGAAAAAATCTAACAC
Organism: Sequoiadendron giganteum; assembly: GCA_007115665.2. Taxonomy (NCBI): domain Eukaryota; kingdom Viridiplantae; phylum Streptophyta; class Pinopsida; order Cupressales; family Cupressaceae; genus Sequoiadendron; species Sequoiadendron giganteum. The sequence continues at coordinate 308,617,322 of CM021102.1, forward strand.
ATGGGTTTTGTTCGTGCTTCAGAGCCAAACAAACCCAGTTTGTCCGTTTTTCAATATTATGACTTTTTCCGGAAACCCTAAAAAATAGGGGCAGCAGGGCTACTTTTTCTGAAAAAATCTACCATGTGGGTTTTGTTGAAAAAGCTGTGCTGATCATACCCAGTTGGTCAGATCTGTGAAAATCTGTCGTTTCCTGTGACATGCAAAAGAAATATAGACAGAAGTAGAGGAAATAGACAGAAGATGGATTGGAAGTTATAAACTGCCACTTGTAATAATCTGTCTCTGGAAACAATCTTGGGAGAAGAATGCTTTTACTGCCAATTATCTTCAAAAATATTGAAGATCCGTTCAAAACCCCTGCCAGATCTTGAAAACTTGTTCTTGGGAGCTACTTGATGTTTTATCCTTCAACCTGCAAAAAGAATAATGAGGAAAAGGGACGCCTAGCATGAATATAAGGCAATTAGGGTTAAGATCCACAAAGTATGGAAGATAACTCATCATTCAGTCCTGATTTGGAGTTCCAAAAGATGATTTCCACTGATTGTGGAGTGTTTTTCTCTTTTTTGGCTCCAAATTTTGCTAACTCAAGTCAACATTTCTGTTTGACTTTCCTTTAGGCGTCCAACCTTGAGTTTGATCTTTTTTGCCTATTTTGCAAGCTGAAGTGCTCCTGTTTGATCTTCGATTCAGGTTGCTCAGTTGATCTCGAGCAGTATCTGACAGTTCTGTTGTTGAGGCAGGATCAATGTGACTAGATATGCCTGGGAGAGGTTAGCTCAGAAAACTGAGTTTAGGCCTCCAGAAAGAAGGGCGCCTTTTCTTGAAAGGGGCGCTTTTGACAATGCCTTAGTCAATTTTCACTGACTCGTTCTTCGTTTTGACCTTTTCAGACCCTCTTTGCTTTGATCTGACGTTCCCGATGTTTGATGAATCAGATGATTCTGCTTGATGATGTGTCGGGTAGCTGGTTCAGTCTTGTTCACGATGCCTGACTTTGCAGTGGCAGCTGGCAAGTTTTGGGCCTCCAAACTAAAGGGCGCCCCTGGCCAGCAGGGGCGCTTTTAGCTTTTGCCTAGTTTTATCTTGGTTGTGGACTGCCAGCCTTTGACCTTCTTCATCAGTCGATTGATTTGTCGGAAGTTCTTGCTGATAGTCTCGCTGACGAGATAGGTCATAGCTGAGAAGGTCGTCTTGGGAGGTAGTGAAGATTCCGGCTGAATCTGGACACCTTTAGGAAAGGGCGCCTTTCCTTGAGAGGGGCGCTTTTAGCCATGCCTTAGCCATTTTCTGGCTTATCTTTCCAGTTTTTTAATTTTGGCTTTTTCTGCTTGATCTCGTCTCGTGATCGTCTGGTGTGTCTTGTGGACTTGCTGTTAGATTGATCACGTAGCCGGGAGGAAGCTGGAAAGATATCATGTATAAAGCTACAGCTCTTGGATTCATCTGATGTCTGCAACTGAGGGGCGCCCCTGGCCAGCAGGGGCGCTTTTACCTTGAAGTTTTCAGATTTGGCACTTCTGTCGTCAATGGATCCTCCATACTTCGCTGACGGTCGGTCAATGATTGCTGAATCAGATAATCTTGCTGATTGTTTCGTTGTCGAGCTAGTATGAAAGTGAAGAGGATGACTGTTTTGACACTGCCAGATGATTTGATTTGCCCTCTAAGGTTCAAGGGCGCCTTTCTTCAAGAGGGGCGCTTTTAACCACTGTAGACTATGTTTTGCCTTGGTAGACAAAACGTGCACCTTCCAGACTTAGCCAAATTTTGGCCTTTTCCGTTTTGAGAATCTCCTTCGTTGAACGTCATCATTTTTATCTTTTTCCGCCATGGTTTCTTCGTTGAAGCTTTTGAGGTTTAGCTTTCAGCACCTGGTACTGGCCAATCTGCCATTAATGGCTGCGGAGCTCCTAACTTTGTTCCTGAAAAATAGAAATAGACCCACCAGAGTAAAACATATTTTTTGATAATTCTGACTTGATCAGTGTGATCGTGAAGGCAATTAAGCCTATCAGAATTATTTTCAATCATTTCCGGGAAGGTCCTATTTTTTAGGGTTTCCATAAAAATAGGGGTGTAAAACCCTAATTTTCGTTTTTTCAAAATTTTAACCATAGGTTCCTTGACAGAAACCCACAAGGATTTCATATTTGGTTTGACCTAAAACATACTTTAGATGGCATTTTTACGTTGTTTAGCTCAATTTAAGCAGAATGCCAAAAATTTCATTTTGGGTATAACATCACTGTATATGTCAAGAAAGCATCTTGTACACGTTTAAAATGACTTTCAACCTTTGTGAACTCAAGCTGGTCATAATAACGATACACTTTCTGTACACTGAGTGTGCCCATCGTGTTCAACCCGTTAAACTGATTTTGATAAGCAATCAAGAACACCAAGTAAGAACACAAATGAAATTGATGCGCAACTAGGAAACCGGTGATTTGCTCGTGAATAGCATCGCTGATGAAGGATGCTCAGTCATAATGCTCTTGCCCCGAGATGATTCTACCAATGATATAATACATCCAAGGGTGAAATTTGTTTGCATCAACATGACCTGAGACACGATTAAGCAGTGTAATCAAAATACCATATTCATCCTTGCACTCGCCACGACCCAAGTTGTTTGGCAACTTGTTCTTCTTTTGTTTTAGCCACCTCTTCGTCATCTTATTCTTACATTTATCCAATTCAGCATTGAATGCATGTTCGCTCTAACTAATGGAAATAACCAACCCATCTGGATGTTGAGGAATATCCAAACTTCGCTCGATATCAAGGGGTTTGAGACTGCATATGGCACGTCCATCTATTGACCGTATCTCTCGTGTAGCGGAATTGTAATGCTTGATGCAAGATATTACAAACTCCACACAAGGCACTAAAATAGGTATGGAAGCAGCCTCAAGTAAACCGGATTGCTGAATATTCTTGATAACTGAATCCCTGATCTTAAGTGGATCCAAAACTACTTTCGGCAATACTTTATGTAGATTTGTATCAACTTTCCCGATGAAGTTATGAGCTATGACCGACTTGGTCTTGAATTCGAGTTGAGTGAACTGCATTCTGAAAAACTCGCCTGTTGAATGTGAACACGGCTGTATTCTGACAACTTTTCTGGAAAGCCAAAAATAGCCTACTGAGGCTAAAAATAGCTTGTCAGATGAGAATTTTTACGGAAAAATTTGAGATATGGGTTTTGTCCAGAAAATGATTCCAAGACAACCCAAAGCGTCAGAAATGTAAAAATCTGCCCTTTACTCAGCCATGCAAAAGAATTTCGGTTGAGAAAATTAAAGGTTCAAGAACAGATGTTTTGGAACAAATTTTCCTGAAAAATTCTGGCAAATGGGTTTTGCTGAGAAAGCTCTTCTGAATCAACCCAGATACTTTGTTTTGCCAAAATCTGCCAACACTTCGAACATGCGAGAGAATTTAAGACGAGAAGATGGAAGAAATCTAGAAGAGAAAAGACGTTTTTTATTATTTTATTTGTTTTTGTGCCCTCTTCCTTCAAAATCGCCACTCTGTCTTTGAATTTGATGCTGAATCTGGACTTGAACTTGCAAAAGAATTTACCTATCGCCTTCGAGCTTGATTCTCTAATGAAAATTCACTTATCTCTTTGAGGAAATTCGAACTTTCAAAGTTGTGTGAATGAGAAAAGAGGCCATGCTTGGTTAAATAGATGAAATCGTACCCTCATGCGTGCATGCTGAAACCCTAATTGTGAAGAAATAAAAGTAATATTTAAATTTTAAAAACATGCAAAGAGCTAAAAGTGGCGCCAATATTTATCTTTGAAGAAATTCGTCACTTTCAATGCTCTGCATGCAAAAAATATTTTTTTAATCATTTTGCCAAAAATAGCATCTTGTTGTGCTCAATACACTTCACTGATTCTAAAAAGTCAAATTTTGATTTTTTAGGCGTCCATCTACAAGAGTTATGAGATTTTTGAGAATCTCCTATTTTATAGCTGACTGCGAAATTACATTTGTCCATGTTCAACTCTGATTTCCAGATGATTGAATGATCTTGCTACCGTGCTGAGATATCCACTGCGAAGCCAACATGACAAGGATGAAATGTTTGCTGGGAGCAACAACAGCTAAAATCATCATTTGACACCTTAGAAAATTAGGCGCCTCTGATTAAATTGATGCATTGATTCCAGACTTAGCCATTTCTCCGTATTGCCTTCTGCTGCTTCAAACTGCTATTGACAATGAATGAGGAACCTTGTTGACTGAATAGTGGATTCATTGCGTGACTGGAAATACTGTGCATCCGATGACTGTATGTGAAGTATCTGCAAATTGAATCAGGAACCTCAAAAAGATGGGTGACCCTATTCTGTGAAGATGCAAACACCATTTTGTCAAAAGTGTTACTTTCATCCAAGCACCATAATTTGACCCTTGATACCGAGAGCTGGAATGCTCCGATTCGTGTGCCGCTTGTCTCTCTATATAATTTGGTCAACTTGCAAGAGATGTTCTTGGAGAAGACGAAGCCAAAAAACTGCTTCTAAGGCCCTTAAAAGAGAATCGCCTTTTTCAAAGAAAATTCTAGCCTTATACTTAGTCATTTTTTGAACTGCCTTCAACCACTTCCACTTTACAGCATTGTCACCTTGACATCGCACGTACGAGCTCTCGCCAAATCCCAGAGGCTATTGGCTAGACTCATTGAATGGCTGGAGTAATTGCACACAAGTCTTGTGAAGATTGCAATTGCAAATAACCCCATCTGGCAGGCCTAAAGGCTGGGCGCCCCTAGCCTACATATGTGTAGCTTTGTGTAGCTATGCTTCAACATCATTGTTTTACGTGCTCGGTAGAACCTCTGTCATGATCACTCAGAATGCCGGATCGTCTTGTGAACGGGTGCATCACGGAACTGGACTGAGCTGGTAAAGATCTCAGGAAGACCTCAATTGCAAACTCACCCATCTAACAAGTCATATTCAAGGGCGCCCCTGGGCTACAGGGGCGCTCAAACCATTTACTAGCAACCTTTTCTCTCATGTATCCTGCCTGCAATTTCAACCTCTGACGTTCATAACCGGAGTTTTGCACTGGATATGCTTCCGCTTGATAGCTTGTTGAAAAGCAAGACTGAATCTGCAAAAACTGAATCCAATAATACACACATGCATCCAGATCTGGGCCTTCAAAAAGAAGGGCGCCCCTGGGCTACAGGGGAGCGGATCCGTATTTCTAGACTGCCTCCTTGTGGAAAACACTCTTTGTAACCTCTGTTTTTGTCTTCGTTTGCCGGAGTTCTGTAACTCGGATGGTCTTGCTCCATGGCTAGTCCGAAAGCTGACTGAAAACATAAAACAATGAATGTGTTCTCAATCCAAAACAATCAAATCTTGACCTTCAAATGGAAGGGCACCCCTGGGCTACAGGGGAGCGGATTTGCTCTGAATTCACTGATTTTCACCATTTCATGCTTTGCAGATGCTGTATCCATTGTTGAGTTTGACCATGTCGACGTGCTGTGATTGTCGAGGTGTGTGTATTACTATACTTCATCATTTTCACAAGTACGAACACTGTAAAGTTGATTTGCACGTTGATTGCGCAAGTGTCTACTACGTTACATAGTGAAAAGTTCTCACACTTAGAATATTTTAGCACTTTTTACCAATCTAAAAATCCCCTCCATCAAAAAGCATTATTTTCAACATCTTTCATCGTAGAGCGTTCTTCTTTGAGTTTCAGGCTTAGCTATTAACACTTGGTAATGGCCAACTGCCATTGACGACCTCGGAGGTCCTAACTTTTCTCCTGAAAAAGTGAAAACTACCCACTAGTCTCAAACTGACTTTTAATTGAAACTGACTTCACCACTGTGATCGTGATGTGAAATAAGGCAATATAAATTAATTTCAGCCAATTCTGACAAGTTCCTATTTTTTAGGGTTTCAAGCTAAAAATAGATTTCAAAATGTAAGAGACTAGGTGTCTCTCAACCCAATCACTGAAAAAAACTGCTATGTTTTTGTTTGTTTTCGGAATTTTAGATGTTTTTTTTGTGGTTTTTGCAGCAATGGTGAAATTGCAATTTTGAGAAATAAATACAAATAAATTCATAAATAAATAGCAATGCATTAAATAACTCCCAGAGCAATGGCAGATGGATTCATTTTCATTATTGACAATTACAATGCTATCCGGGTACCAAATAAATAAAAAGCAGCATTATTTATTCAAGAACCTGATTATTACTTGCAGCCACCTGATTATTATTTGCAGCAATGCGCACAACTGAAGAACATCAATATAACATGAAATGCAACCATTTCCTCAGCCAAGAAGACGCCAAATATAAATCATTGTAGCGCGGGTACTATTCACATCACTGTAACGTGGGCACTATTCACGTCACTGTAGCGCAGACACTATTCACATCACTGTAGCAGCAGATCAATAATTCTGATTTTTCTTCTGCAATGATGATTATTTCAGCAAATTAAAATCTGCTCTTCAAACCCTTGATGATTCTTCTCCAATAAGCACAAATATGACTTCTGAATAAAGTCACCTTAATGGACAAGCTTCAACTGGTATTGCATAGCCTCAGTATGTCTAACTTTGGAGAGGGAATGTTCTCCAAAACCCAATGTCTGCAGAAACCCTTGTTTCACAAACCCCAATACTCTCAGAGAGAAAGATAGACAAATTAGAATAATCATAACATCATGAGTTCGATTTGCCTTTGAAACATTAAATACTTCTCTTCACAAGTTCGACCCCCAAAAAGCATTTTAATAATGATTTAAATGATAATTAAATTTGCCTCTTTGACTTAGGTTGTTTAATTAATAAATGGCGTTCCCTTTATAAATGAATAATAAATATTCATTTAATAATAATATCGCTCCTTTATTATAAAGTCATTTAATACTTTATAATAAGCCATTTAATAATTAACCACTTTAATATTTCACTTAAAATGACTTTATAACATAAAGTCATAATAATAATAATTTAATTATTATTAAATGCTCCATTATTCTCCGTTTATTCAACAAATTGCCAACTGGGTTGAACCTGAGATAGCCAACTGAGCTAGGTGCCCTGCCAGAAATAGTAACCCTGATGACCTGACTTACTATAAATAGTAAGTGCCTGAATATCACTCTGTAAGCCTCTGCAAAGGCCCAAACCTGAATCAACTGATGGAGCAATGTCCCAAACCATCAAGTAACTGCCACAAAGGACCCTCTATCCATAATTGTCAGCCTATGAGGGTCAATGATAGGCTAAACCGTCTGCAAGACATGATCATGCTAGAAAGGGGACATTACACAGAAACCCTAATTTTCAAAATTTTCAAATTTTGCCAGTATCTTCCTGGCATCACACTGACTAAAAGCCCATACTTTATTTGCCCAAAAACTGAGTTTTGACCCCACTTTTACAAGGTTTAGACCATTTTAAGCAAAATGCCTTAATGAAGCAAAAAATTTGGTTTGGGTACAACAGACACAACACTATGCTTAGTTGGTTGTTGTTATCAGTTACTCTACCAATCTCTTTGTCTAAGGGAAGGGCCATCTATCAAATGATAGATGTGCGGGGGACCACATTATGAGTCCGTGGTTGGTGGAAAAACACCCGAGTGATTCTTCTCCTCCATAGCAGGCGACAGAAGAACCAAGATTTGAAAAGGAAGATCCTAGACCGTTTTTTAGCTATTATTTCTAAAGCTCATTGGAGCTATGTTTGTCAAGGTATGTATTCTTGTTACGTGTACTTGTGAAGTTATTGTAATGAAGTGAAATCTTTATTGTAATATGATATGGCATCTTGTTTGTATATTTTCAATAAAAGAAAAAAAAAATTATTGCAATAACTTGTTAGCACGTTTATTTACTCGTATGATGTAAATTTGGACATTTTTTACTATAATGAAGGGTTGGCACGTTACAATATTACTCCTCTTTTGGGTGTCTCATTTTGGAGGGAATTGAGAATTCAAACTTCTGGGTTTGGAGGTTATTGCTTTTGGTTGGGTGCAAAGTAAGGGAGAGCACTTAGAGTTAATGAAAACACATTGCATGGAAAAAGGCACAAGTTAGAAAGGGAAAACGTGTTTTTCAATAAGGGGGAATTTATTTTCTTTTAAGGTTGATCATTAAGGACGCCTTTGGCAAGTGCAGCAAGGTGAATTTTATGGGGGGGAATAACATTGATATTTACGGACTAAGTAAGGAAAAGGTGCTGCTCAACCTGGAAGAGGTTTTTGTTCAAAATTTTCATTTTTATAGTCTCTGAGAAAATGTGCGACAAGAAAGAAGGGAGTTGGTTCTTCTTTTCTTAAGATTTCTCCTTGCATGCTTTTCTACACTACAATATGTTAGGACCATGATAAGAATAATTGTTAAGAGAATAGTCTAGGTGAAATTTTGCTGCTATGTATAACGTCTCATTATTGTCAAGGGGTCGACTGTCTAAGTTTGACACTTAGCTTAAGGTGAATAGAATTCACTACTGAGATTGAGAAACGCTTCGGTTGTAATTTTCTTCTAGCTTTATCATTTGCATTGAGAGCAAAAGACGAGTGAGCCGAGATTTGGAAATAGATTGTGATTCACCAAAGAACTAAGACTTCTGGAGATTTAGTACAATAACAAGAAGTTTACAGACATGAAAATTTTACTCATTTATCTTTTATTTTCATGATTTACAACAGTGAATTAAGTTTGAAAGTTTAATTATTAAATGATGAAATTATTGAAATTACTTGAGAAGAAATTCAAAGACTAAATAATCAGAATTTGGTCTGAAGAATTAGACTTATGCTGGAAATTTATTTTTCCTTCTTTTAAATTATTTAGAACAGCAAGTAGGAGACTTAGTCTCAGCTGTGGAAACTTTATTTTCTTAAGGAAATTTTCTTTCCAGGTATATAAGCTTATGTTATAACAGCTACTTTATCTTTAGTAATGATTTTTTATAAGCTGAATTATGGGAGAGTTTTATATACGCAAACTCAGACTCCTTAGAGGAGAAATATTGGAAACTATATTATTATACCATAAAGACTAAAGGTTGAAAGTCTGAAATTTTATAAATGAAGAAGTAATCTTTTAAATAAGTTAACTATTATTTTATTACTCTTGTTTGACATTTTGTCATTATTCTCATAATGAGATCAAGAGTGTCAAGATGATGACATTGTGTCATCATGATAAACTAAAGTACTTAAAAATAGGAGAGTAGTTACTCTCTCAGTTAATAGTAAGGACTTGAACAAGTGGCAATTTCCAAGACCCAAGATGTTACAAGAATGTAACATGGGTGTTCAAAGTCAGGAATACTTTACCAACCTCATCGTTTAATAACTTAGTGAGACATCACATTATGAATAAGAATTTTATGAAAAGTCAAACCATAGTTTGAGTTAGCCATAGGTTAGTTAAGGTTTCCAAGTCAAGTTAGATGTGGGTGAATGTACGACTCCACTTTTTAAGGACGTGGTTGAATTTAATTCAAACTTTGGCTAAAGTAGGTGCAAAAGTCTCTACTTGCACTTGTCGATTCATTATGCTCCAAAATTGCATAACCAGTTAGTAGTGTTATACTTAGAGAAGTCTATAGTTGTATGACCGTATTGGTTATGTAGAACACAACACTAGAGACTTAGATGGCATACTAGGGGTTCCTCAGTTTATACTCTTCGTTGAGGGTGAAATGTGCCCCTTAGTTTTTACTCAATATTTTCACAACATAAACTCGCAACTTCACCAATGGTTAGCGTTAGGCCCAAATGATAACCAACTTGAAAGTAACCGTCCCAAGAATGTTCACAAAGTTCCTGTTGAAAGCAAGGTGATAGCATATGGTGATGGGATCGTTAACAAAACTAAACTGAAATTACAAGCTGAAAATTAAAGAGCAGGTGGTAATCTGACCATGAAGGTTCCACGCTACCACTTATTCAGTAGGGGTAATCATAATACACTGAAAAACAATTCATCTGCTATTTGTGGGAATCCACTCAACAGTGGGGATTCGCCACTTAAACAGTGAGTGAAACATGAAGATACAAATTTATTTCCTACACACTGGCGGTAAACCGTCCAAGGGTTAAAGTGTTTGCATTAAATTCACAAGTAAATGCAGCAATAAGAATGACTGGATTAGTACTACTAATTCACAGCCTTACAATGAAATAAATTTGCAATTTACAAGTTTTACAATGATAAAATCAATGCAAATAATAGGACGATGATTCTTTTAGCTTCTAATCTTCTCAAATACAGAATTACATGCCAAAATCTTAACATTTAGAATGTTACATCCCAAATTGTGAGGTTACTATTTACTAGTGATATAAAGGGTAGAAATGAATGTAATGTGAAATCTGGAGATGCTTGTACCTTGTTATCAATCTGTATGTTATCTCATTTGACGTCGTTTCATTTGATGTTATTTCAATTGATGTAATTCATGGTGAAATACTGCATATATATGAATAGGAGGATAATGAATATTGCTTTTTAAACTTGATATATTTGTATAAGTACTGCAAATGTTATGAACAAGTAACTGTCGTGGTTTTGTGGCAATGGATGCAAGAACAGGAACCATTGAAATACTGCATATATATGAATAGGAGGATAATGAATCTTGCTTTTTAAACTTGATATATTTGTATAATAACTACAAATGTTATGAACAAGTAACTGTCGTGGTTTTGTGGCAATGGATGCAGGAACATGAACCATTCCTCCAGGCGGAAGGGAAGTATCACTCGTGAGAGGAGTTTGGTTGACTAACCGGTAAAGTGAACTATTTAAGCATACATACACTCACCTTAGACTGAGTAAACCAAATCAGTTTTGTATGAGTATAAGGTAAGTCATCCATAGCTTGTATATCTCGCAAGTAGAGGTCTTGACTGCTTCTGTGTGTGAAGTTTATCCTTGTGCTTGATTGTGAGATTATGGTCATCATGGTGGTATCATGTTTGGATGTGAACGTCGGGAGTAAGTATATAAACACATGTATAATATATATACGTATCTGTAAGTATAATAAAAATATCGATACAAGCGTAAGTAGCTAATGGACTTGTCATACGGATGTGTTGATTTGGTGTACGTACATATATGTGTACATAGAGGATTATACTACAGTATATATATGTTTATAAGCATACATCTGATAATGTGGAAATATTAAATATTTGCCCTGGAATTTATATATACACATATACATAGATATATATATTGAAAGTATGTTGATTGGCTCGTAGTATATATATATATATATATAATCAACAATTAAATATGTGTATGTATATATATTTATATTTGTTAAATATAAATATATTTATATTTGTAATTATTGTAATTATATATAATATTATTATAGTTATATTAAAATATATAAGTATATTAAATACTTGGGTATTTAAATATTTATATGTTTAATATATTTAAAAGAACTATGATACTATTTATATAATAAAATATGTAAACGTATTTAGTTAAATATTCTAAAACTCTAAAGTGTAAAAATTAAAAGATTTAAATCTTTTACTTAGAGTTAATATTATATAGTGAATTTTGGAGAAATAATATTATATATGTATATAAATATATATATTTGGAATAAAGAAGAAATTTATTTGGAAAAATAAAGACTTAACTTTATTAAGTCATTTAAGAAATAAAAGACTTAACTTTATCAAGTCATTTGGTAGATTTCAATTATTTCACCATGGGAAATAAACTATGAAATTCGTTTGAATTAATTAAGTATTTTATTCACCATAAAGTGCATGGAATAATAAGCCAAACTTCAAATAGGAAATATTTCATATGGCAATATAGTTCAACTTTTGAAATAAGAAGCATTAGCACTACTGCAAACGCGCGCACGTAAAGAGACCTGGTCACGAAAATGCAAGAGATGCGGCTCTTGAACTGTTTGGAAGAGCCTGAAACAAGGGCCAAGTGGGACGCCATTAAGCTAGGAGATTTTCCCAACTGTGAATAAACACCCGCCAATTTTGACGCCACTGCTGGAGGATGCCTGAAGGTTTCAATCGAACCATTTTCATCATGTGCTATTTGAATCATTCCTACTGAGAAGGGTCGGCTCATCTTCTAAATGTTGAGTAAGGTTCTAAACTACTGCCACCATGAGTTTGACACTTTCAAATGGATAGAGGTGTCGATTCTCATGCCAAATCTGTAGGATGGCATGAGAATCCGAACTCTATAAATAAGAGCTTACTTACTTATCAATCTCACCAATTCACAATTTTCTTTCACCAATTTCAAATTTGCTTTCTGCAATTCACAATCATCCGTCGTAATTTTGAGTAAAGACCTGTTGTGACCTTTTTCACACATCACCCCATCAAGATGGGGACCCCCTAAATTTTGCTCCATTCTGGTCTTTTGGCTTTGGTTCGCTCTCTCTCTGGTCTCTGGTCCTTCCGGGGATGTCCTGTCGTTTGACCCAGGTTAAAGTATTGGTTAAGTCTGTGTAATTAGGGTTTTCATCCTTCAGGCTTATTAAAGGTCAAACTGAGTTATAAAATTGAAATCTAAGCTTAGTACAGCAGTCAGAAGACTTCCAGCAGAGTCCCCCTAAATTTTCACTGTATTCCGGCAACTTACTATTTTTAGTAAGTATTCAATTTGGGACTATTTTATTGAGATTTTGGAATTCTGTCAGTTCCACTGCATCCGGGTAACATCAAGCTGCCTACACGTAAATTTTGAGCCAGATCAGACGACTTGCTATTTTTGGCAGTTCAGGCTTCAAGAGCCATTTTCAGGGTTTCCACATGAGCTTTTCAGATGCATGTCTGGAGAATCCTTCTGGGTTTTCCAAAACCTTCGCAGTGATGTAACATGCAAACCGAGACGACCACTTTCAGAGTTCAGCCTTCGGAGGCTATTTTTAGGGTTTGCATGCGGTGTTTTTCAACGCATGTCCGGGTATTCCTTCTGGGTTTTTCAAGAGCTTCGCAACGGTGTGACATGCAAGCGGAGAAGATCAAGTTTTAAGGACTTACTATTTTTAGCCAGTGCATGCATGCAGACCAGTTTTCTGGGTTTTTCTGGGTTTTTTGAGATCCCACGGGCAATATGACATGCAAAACCATTCGGCAGTGGATGAGTCACTTTTCAGGCAGTTTCTATTTTTAGCAGGTACACTCTGGCAGCCGCCCCCAACACTCCAGTTCAGCAAACAGAACGACATGCAGAAGGAACGAAGTCAAACGGAGACCGTTCGGGATACATACAAGTCAAATTAGGGTTTCCACTTTTATAGGGGGTAAAATCCAAAAATAGCCGAAACGAAGTACCCCACCCATGTCAGCACACTTCAAGGTACCTACTGGCAAAATTTGAGCGAAATCGAAGAACTTACTATTTTTAGTAAGTCAGGGCACGGTTATAAATAGCAGGTCTGCACCCGAGGTTGGCATCAGAGTGACACTCAAGCTATCAAGATCAAGCGTTGCAACTTTCAGGCAAAACGGAGCTACTGAAGTCAGAAAGTCAAAACTTACTATAAATAGCATGTGGCTATAAATGGCAGGTCAAGGCAGGGGACTGGCAAAAACAGGTTCATCAGACTGCAAGGATCATATGGTAAACTTTCGGGCAAAACGGAGCTGTGAAGATCAGAAAAGCAAGGGCTTGCTAAAAATAGAATGTGAAGGTGAAGGGCAGACAAGGGCATGAAAATTTTACTAAGTATGAGAAAATGAGAGCATACCCTCTCAAATGCGCCCAACATTGTGAAGGCCACCCAAATTGTCTAAGGCATTTAAAATAAAAGCATGGCATATGAAGTGCGCCCTCACATGAAACCTCACTATGTGAAATGCGCCCACCTTGATGACTCTCTCAAAACGTCTAAGGCATGAAAATAGAAGAAGACCCATGTAAATGCGCCCACCTTGGAAGTGCCTTCAAATTATTCTAAGGCATTGGAAATCAAAGCATGGCACTTGAAATGCGCCCATGGTGAAAATAAAAGCAAGCCCTCTAAAACGCGCCAAGAGAAGGAGTGGTTAAGTAAAATATTTCTAAGGCATGAAACAAAAGTAGCCACCCCTATTTGCGCCCTCAACTTGGAGCCCACCATGTAATTTGCGCCCAAGGGAAGATGATGCTTAGTAAAAACGCCTAAGGCACACAAATGAAAGTATCAAGGGTGAAATGCGCCCTCAAGAGAAAGTGAAAGCTCACCCTCTCATTTGCGCCCCTAGATGAAAGTTGTCTACCCAATATGCGCCCAAGGAATAGGCTAAAAACGCCTAAGGTAAAAATGGAAGCAAGTACTCCTAAATGCGCCCTCAACATGAAAGCTCCCCATGTGAAATGCGCTCAAGAAGATGAAGAATGGCATGCAAAGTTTCTAAGTCTTTGAAAGTGAAAGCTTGGCCTAGCAAATGCGCCCATGATGAAGAGGAGTTGAGGATTATTTTTCTAAGGCGTGTGAAATAAAACCTCACTAGGTCATATGCGCCCAAGGTGTAAAGTGAGCTTGAGCAAATTTCTAAGGCATTAAAAGCAAAAGTTGAGAGTATCAAATGCGCCCATGAGCTGAAGGTGAGTAAAGATGGGAGAATTCTCTAAGGCGTGTGAAAGTAAAAGCTTGCATATGTAAATGTGCCCACCTTGGAGTAAGAATGTTGAGGAAATTTCCTAAGTGTTAAAGAAAGCTTCCCCCCTCAAATGCGCCTGAAGTGTAAAATAAAGAAATTTTCCTAAGTGAAATAAAATTTCACTAGGTAAAGTGCGCCCAAGAAGAAACAAGTGAAGAATTCCTAAGGCGTGGGAATTAAAAGTTAAATGGGAAAAATACGCCCTTGGCATGGAAGGATGATTTGATGAGTTTTAAAATTTTCCAAAGGCAGTTGAAGGTTGACGAATATTTTTCAAGGGGAAGATTTGCTATCGATGAATATTTTCCATGGGTCAAGTGATAATCAAATGAACCCGTTTAAAATGCACCCATGAGTTAACAGAGTTTGAAAATTAATTTCCTAAGGGAAATTTTAATATTTTCAGAGGAAATTCGTTTTGCCTAGATTATTTTCCTGATGGAAGTTAAATCTCAAAGGATGAATTATTTCGAGCATGCAAATAATTTTTAATCACCCGGAGTTGAACATTTTAATGAGAGAAGTTAAAATGTCTAAGGCAAATTTTATGAAATCGAAGATTTAAATGACAGACATTTTAAAAGTTGGAAATAAATTTACAACTCCCACAAAATTTTTCAAGTTGAATTTATTTAAACACTGCGAGATTTTAAAATGGAATTTTAAATCAAGTCAAGTGATTGTTTTTCTCGCGAGTTGTTTAAATCGCCAAGAGTTAACTGGCAGACTAAGAGGAAAATTCGAAATTTGAAGAGGAAGGAATCATTATTAATGGCAACTGCCATAATGACCGGCTGACGACTAGCCCACTACTGCGCTTGAATTAGAAGATTCCGAACGAAGAGAGTGGAAAATTGATGAAGGTGCTAAAAATAGCCCCAGCACTACTTAGCAGGATTCTCCGAGAAGAGTTATTTAAACAATCTCTTCTCTCATTTCTCCTCACATCGTTTCGAAGTTGAAGTTGCTGAAGAAGTTCTTGAGAGATTGAAATATTTTCCAAGTGGTTGAGGAGAGAAATTCTTTGAGATTTTATTTTATTTCGGAGTGTTGAGTTGCTGAAAGTACGAAGTGCTGGAGAAATTTTCATTTGCCGAGACTCTTTCTTTCGAAAAGCTGAAAGTGTGTTGCTGCAATTTCGAAGTTGAAGGTTGAAGTTGTTTTCCGGAGTTGCTGGAAGATTTATTTGTTGAAGTTGCTGCAGAGTGTTGAGTTGTAGAAATTTATATTGTGCTGGGGATTTATTTCGAAATTGTTGAGTATTGAAGTTGCACGAAAGTCGAAGCTTGCTGCAGATTTTACTTATTCAAGCTGCTCGAAGTTGAAAGTTGTTGAAGTTGACGAAGTCAAGACAAAGGATTTAATTCGCTTTGTGCTGAGAAAGTATCCACATTGCTGAAAGTTGGTAGTTGGCTGCAATTTTCTTCGCCAGTCGGAAGTGCAGTCGTTGAAAGCTTCTTTATAAGCTTGAAGTTTTTTATACAGTACGAGGTTTGGAGTTAGTAATTTATGCTGAGAGTTTTTATTTTCAAAAAGCTAACTCCACGTTCGCAGCCGTCTCGGAGGTTACTTCATTTTATTTAAAAAATCTGCAGCCTAGCTTATTGCTATTCTATTTTATTTTGCAGATGGCCGGAGCAAAGGATGTTGCAGGAACAAGCAGAGCCGCAGGCAGAGCTGCAAACACTGAAGCAGGCAAGGCTGGCTCATCCCGGCAGGCAATGATTAAAAGGCTCGCTAAGCCATTTCTCCCAAAGTCAGCAATAGTTTCAAAGTTGGCAGGATTAAATGACACCAACCTTGGTTCATTTAATCTAAATGCACTCAAATCGAGGATGTTCGGGCTAGGGGGCCATCAACCATCAGTCACGGCACATAATATAATGAAGAGTGGAATCTACGCAGCTGCTAGTTTTCCGCCAGCAATTCAGTGTCCGGAGCTAATTATGGAGTGCGCCAATCACTACAAGCCAGAACGTAGGACGATTGTCTCTCCGGATGGTAAACTGCTCGCCAACTTCACGCCGGATGCCATCGGAGAGGCATTTGGGATTCCAACTGCTGAGGAGATGTTATACAGGACAAATAAGAGGGCAGATAAGATGTACTCTTCCTCTTTCGAAAGAGTCACTGCAGTCATCAACAGAGTTTGGATGCAGAAGCCGAGGCCACCCCGCACTAAGCTCCCAAAGCAGATAATTGCCGAGGACGTGAAACAAGAATACTGTGATTTGATAATGATGCTGAGCCGGGTGAATGGGAGTGCACAGGCTTACATTTTCGAGCCTTGGATGTTCTACTTCATCGAGATCATCTTGGAGGGAAAGGAGTGTGTCGATTGGGCTAGGATGATTAGCAACCACATCGATGAGCAATTCAGGAGCTTGAAGGTGACGAAGACTTTCTACATGAGCTCATATGTAATTTACATGTTGGCCAGAATGACTAAGTACAGAGGGATTTCGTACAAGGAGCCAATCGGCTGTGCCCCTGGTCAATTCAAAATCCATGAAGCCTGCACACAGCTACATTTAGCTAACATTGCCAACTATAAACGGGCAAATGATGCATTCACAATGCACATTGCGAGGACACTTCAGCAAAGGACGCAGCAGAGAATATCTAAAGAAGCACAGACATTGATTGAGGAATATGGGTATTGGCTCATCCAATTCCCGAAATTCACATATATTAGGCTGCAGGGGTTCACTTCGTATCCGTATCGGTTACCACGATACCCCACTGATCACATAGTAATGCTTGAGGTATCTAGGCAATTGATTGCCTACGATAAGATTCAGAAAAGGAAAAAGAAGGGTGGACTTGATTTCCCTATCACCATGGGAAATTCCATTGAGGTGTGTCCCTCTTTGCAGGCAGCCCGAGAGGCAGAGGACGAGCTGCAATCTTATCATTTGTCATATCACACAGGCAGGCAGGATTTCGATCCTTACAGGAACATCCGGATGATACAGAACGTTGAATACCGGCACAGAGCTCATCTGGAGGACTTTTGGGCAAATGCAGTGGATGAGGCTGAGATAAGAAGGATGTTTTCCAGACTTCCTCTCAAGTTGATTAGAGAATGTGAGATTATTCCAGTTCCCGACCAGGTGGAGGAGGATGTCAACGTCATGCAACCCGACTATGGGTCAGTTAGGGATACTCCTGTCCCACCACCTGATTGGTCCGAGCCAGAGATCATGGACTTGGACACTCTTTCTATCCCGGTGATGACTTTTACCAGGACTTGGGTCGACAGACATGTATGCAGACTCAAGAGCAAGTCGATCGCCCTTACTTATAGCTTGATGGGTGACCCAAGGCCCTTATCGGTAAAAAAGGGGAAGCAAATTGCTCAGACATCGAGGGCACAAGTGGAAGTGCCAACCCAACCGATACCGTTGAGGATAGAACAAGCATCACCCGTGCACTCACAAACTCAGTCTTCGAGTTTGAGAGTGGTTTCATTATTTGCCGATCAGAGGGCAGGATTAGAGGAAGAGCGGGGACTTGAGGAGGTAGATCAGCCCAACGCCCGGGAATCAGCTAGTGTCAGTCTATCCAGGGGCGGCCAACAGGAGGAGGAAGAGGAAACAATGGCCGACACCCATTTTCAGCAGATGTTGGACACGGCTTTGGAAGAAGAAGAAAACACAGAACAGGGACCCAAGGGTCGGGAGATACCCAGCTTATAGAGGAGGATGAGCCCGAGCAAACCAGTGCAAGAAGGGAGGAAGTGCACGAGATGGAGGCAACAGAAGAACAGCCCCTTGTCATTTGTAATCCACAGCAGACAGTGCCTGATTGGCTTTCCGACAGAATGAGGAGAGAACCCGAGGATGATACGGATCCGGCCATTGAGATGGAAGAGTTCCTCAGGAGGATCAGTGCACCACCAGAGAAGAAAAGGGCCCGAAAATTTTCAAAGATCTCGACTGACGAGTCAGGCTCTCGCACGCTTCAGGTGGCTATGCCGAGGGAAGATTGTGATCGAACCGAGGAGAGGCCTGAAAATTACGTGATCACCACAGTAGAGTTGGGTCATCCTACGGGAGCCCAAGTTATCAAGGAATTCGATAACTCCTACCAGGCATTGAAGGATCAGTTGCTCCGCACGGAGGGGAAGTATAAGAAATTGAAGAAGGAGCACAAAACCTTGATAGGATACGTACAAAATCTAGCACATCCAGGTGAACCAGCAAACCCAGCAGTAGAACGTCCATCAGAGCTTCCGAAGGAGTCAGTTGTTGCCTTAGAGGATTTGAAGAAAATGGAAACGGAGGCAGACAAGTGGGTTAGCCGTGTTCATACTGAGACAGGGAAATTCATGGAGGACCTCGCCGATGCTTATCGACAGGCCTCAAGTATTTTGGCACGGATGGATATAGTAGATCAGGCCTGGGGTGATACTCGCATCTATCAAACGAAGACTGTACTTCGTTTGGGGGCTTTGATGCATATACCTCTAGAAACCTTGGTGGATGGAGGTGTAATTCAGAGAGGTGATAGGTATGATTTCACCAGTTGGTACTCCTCGGTGGTCACAGGCCGTGGATTTCACGACGCAGCAAGGGCAGATTCAGCTAAAGTGAGGAAAGCAATGGGCAACATCTTGGGGGGAGTCCTCAATACATTAGAAGCCATATTTGCTAGAAAGTTGGTCCCAGAGGAGATAACTGCTGATGGCTTGAAAAGTAGACTGCCTCCATTCTTCTCAGCTGCGAGGTCACTTGTCCTGGATGACTTTGAGAATGTCTCCACGTTCTCTAGTATAATTCAGCATACCCAGGACGCCTTAGTGACATGGAGGAAATCTTACACCAGATACGGACAGACGGTAGCAGTCTTGGAGTTCCAGCTCAACCATATTCCACCGATCTCTACACAGGAGGTTGAAGCAGTATTGGCCCGGTTGATCGAGTTTGCTATCCGGGAGAAGGCCAGTGGGAACGCGCTGCTTGATGAGGATCTTCTTGATGATGGTAGTGGGCATTAATTGCTCATTATGATTCCTGCAGGGGAGTGGAGAATATTCTGTGCATTCATTGCCCACTCCTCTCTGTGGCGGTTTTTAGGGCAGAAACCCTAATCAGGGCATAGGTGGCTCGATCTGAGCCCTTCATTGTAATTTGATCTAAACCATCCACTGAATTGGACTTATTATAAAAGGGGCATCCCCCCTCATTTGTAAATAAATAATTAGAAATTAGACATTAGATCAAGAGTTGAATCAGAGCTAGAGAGTAGAAGGCAGATAGCATTTAGCTTAGAAGTTAGCTTTAGATTGAGGAGGGAAGAAAACTTTCCTTTGAAAGTTTTGTAAAAGGTTGTTGTGAACACTTTTCATAATATAAAGAGTTTCATTGCTTGGTGATTTCTTCTTTGTTATGAGTAGCTAGCAAGGCCATTTCGTCTTTCCAATTCAAGGTAGATAGAGTAAAGTAGATTTCTATTTCATGCAAGTAGTTGTTAATTGTGGAGTGTGGCGTTGTGATTTGAGCATATCTTCTTTCATCCATACCACTAGCGGGCTTACTGATGGTAAGTTCGCCTTGCGTGGTCAACTGGAGTATCAGCACTTAACTTCGATTATGGTTCATATGTTTGTATGCGTCGTATTGACGGTATGAACGTGTTGCGTCATAGTTTGAACACTTTTCTCATCCTTTGAAGATTGCACCAACTTTGTCGGAGTTGTTCGAAAGGAGACAAAGCAAAGTTTGGTTTGAAGATTGTTTAAGTCGATCCTCGTCCTCCACCCTTTAGAAGTAGATTTGTGGAATCCCTATCCCTATCCCCTTTAAATTCTGCATTTTCCGAGTCAGTCTAGATACCAGAACAATATTGCCAAATCATTCATGTCCTAATTGCTTCACAGAGTCGAACAACTACGTAAGTCCCCTTGAAATAACCAGCAAAACACATCAACCAACTGAGTCTATTCGCGATAAAAGGAACCTTGGAGTCGAACACATGAACTTTCAAGCAATCTTAGCATGTGGGACACTTTGATCAAGAGAGAATAGAGTGACCGTTGGACAACTTTATTCTGTGCTGGCGCTGTCATAAAAAGCACGTCAACAAGACCCGAGATTATCATTTGCTGCATATATGTATGTACGAACCTGCTATAGAATCCATTGTGAGAAAAATAGTAACCAGCATTACCGGTAATTGATTTCCAGTCATTTTGAGCTTCAGCTAAGAGTTTAGCATCTGAGTAGGAAACGGGAGAGAGAGATTCTATAAGAGAAAAGAACAGAGGAGATGTTACCAGTTGTATCATAAGCATTCAAAGGCAGAAGAAGGCCCAGCTTGAGGAAACAGGCATGAGAAATACCTTCTTAAAATATCTTTGTTTAATTTTAAAAGTAGAAGAAATCATGGTGTTTGTTTTATGCATTAACTGAATTAAAGCATAGGTGGATCAATCTAGTGAAAGAGAAATCACGTTTTCTATTTATAATTGCATTGACTAAAGGAAATGTCTCAATTGTAAAATAGTTATATGGGAAAGGGAAACTGTTGTTCTTACTTTGCTTAAGAAAGGGATTTTTAAGTATAAGGGATTAAACAATGAATGTGATTAAAATGGATTGCATTTTGTATGTGTAGCCTATACTGTATGATCTCCATATAAGGAGAATATGTATGAAGTAGATACTAGATACTAAGAACGTAATGAAGATAGTGGTCTAGTAAGGTCTTCACAGTTTAAGTTATAAGGATAACTAAGGTAAGCTAAAGTACTCCTAGGATAAAGATTTTCTGATTAGGAGGAATGGTATAAGACACTTGCAGACTATTTCGTTTCCAAGTAGATTGTTTAAAGGTAGGTTGTGTGAAACAAGATATACCTATCTTGTGTAATTACTTAGTAGATTGATATGTTGTAGGTTAGTTTGGGATAAAAGATTATTCAAAAGTAAAGGACGATACCTATGCGTAGTGTAAGATAGCCTTAAGTCAAATCGACACTGAGTAGTGTATATGTTAGATGACCTTCATTCAAACTACTGAATAAGAATACTTTGGCCAAAGTAATGAAATGTACAACATCCACTTAGACTGTGTGATGCTTGAAACTACACTGTCAGTTCATTGTGATCCTTGTACTAGTATGAGGTTGTGAAATAGCAAGGTTCTAGTTGTGAATAGTGTTGATGGGTGTTTTATGACCACACCAACACAAAATAAAATGTCCAAGGGTCACTCTATTCTCTCTTGATCAAAGTATTCTGCATGCTAAGATTGCGTGAGAGATCATGCGTTCAACTCCAAGGTTCCTTGTATCGTGAATAGACTCAGTTGGTTGATGTGAATATGCTGGGTATTCCAAGGGGACTTACGTAATTGTTCAACTTCATGAAGCAGATGAAAGATTTGACTGTGATGCTCTGATTTCTAGACTAACCGAGAAATGCTAAATTTAAAAGGAATAGGGGCTAGGGATTCTAAAATCTATTTCTAAAGGGAGTGGAATGCGGTGATTGGCTTCAACAATCTTCAAACCAGACTTTGCTTCGCCTCCCTTCGGACAACTCCGACAAAGTTGGTGCAATCTTCAAAGGATGAGTAAGATTTTCAAATTATGATTCAGCATGCACACACCATCACAACGATGCAAGTGAACACATGAATCACAACCGAAGTTAAGTACCAATATTCCAGTTGACCACGCAGGGCGGACTTACCATCAGCAAGCCCACTAGTGGTATGGATGAAAGAAGATATGCTCAAACCAAACGCCACACTCCACGATTAACAACTACTTGCATAAAATAAAGTCTACTTTTACTCTAATCTACTTGAATTGGAAAGACGAAAAAGCCTTGTCAACTACCCACAATGAAAGATAGAATCACCAATCAATGAAAATCTTTGTATTACGAGAGTTCTCCACAACAACTTCTTACAAAAACTTTCAAAGGGAAAGCTTTTCTTTCCTTTTCAAACTAAGCTAACTCCTAGCTCTATGCTAACTTCTATCTCCAATTTTGTCTAGCTCTGATCTAATCTCTATTCTATATATTAGTTTACAAATGAGGGGGGATGCCCCTTTTATATCAAGCCCAGTCTAGTGGACGACTTAGATTCAAATACAATGGAAGGCTCAGATTGAGCCACCTAAGCCCTGATTAGGGTTTTAGCCCTAAAAACCACCACTAAGAGGAGTGGGGCAATGAATGCACTGGAGATTCTCCACTCCTCATCAAGAACCACTATCTGCAATCAATGCACATCATCTCCTTCCAGAAGATCATCATCCAGAAGGGTGTTTCCTTTCTCCTTTTCGCTGGATGCAAACCTGATGAATCTGGCCAATACCGCCTCAACTTCCTAATCTGCAATGGGAGGAATGTGATCCAATTGAAATTCTAATACTGTAACTGTTTGCCCATGTCGGGCACAAGATTTCTTCCAGGCAACAAGGGCATCCTAGGTGTTCTGAATAATACTAGAGAACGTAGAGGTGTTCTTGAAATCATCCTGGATGAAGGTCTTCACCTCAAAAAAGAATGGTGTTAATCTATTCTTCAAACCATCTGCAGTCACCTCTTCAGAAGTTAGCCTCCTGGCAAAGATAGCCTCAAACGTATTGAGGACCCCATCAAAGATATTTGTCATGGCCTTCCTGACCCTGACCGAATCTGTCTATGATGCATCGTAGAATCCTCGGCCTATGACCACTGAAGAGTACCATCCGGCGAAGTCATATCTATCTCCCTTCTGAATCACACCTCCCTCAACCAAAACTTGTAGAGGTGTGTGCATCAAAGCTCCTAATCGAAGAACCACTCTCGTTTGATAGATACGAGCTTCACCCCAAGCATGGTTAACTGCATCCATCCTTGCCATAATGTCGGAGGCTTGCCAATAGGCATGTGCAAGATCCTCCATAAACTTCTCTATTTCGACACGAACGTTGACAACCCACTTGTCTGCCTGCTGTGCCATTCTTTTCAAATCCTCTAAGCCACTGATTGACTCCCTCGAAAATTCAGCTGGAAGCTCAAGCACTAGATTTTTTTGCCCACAAAGACGGGACAAGTGTTGCGCATAGCCAATCAATGTTTTGTGTTTTACCTTCAATTTCTTATATTTGCCCTCGATATAGGACAATCTATCCTTGAGTGTTTGATATGAATTATCACACTCCTCAATCACCTGTGCTCCAGTAGGGCGGCCAAGTTCCATAGTTGTGATCACATAATTCTCGGGAACGGCCTCATCCCAATCACACTCCACCCTAGGCACTGCCACATGCAACGTTCGAGAGCCATCCTCATCCGTTGATATTTTGGAGAATTTCCTGGCCTTCTTCTTTGTTGGAGGTGCACTGATCCTTCTCAACAATTCTTCCATCTCCGCCGCTGGGTTAGTCTCATCCACAAGATCATGTCTCATCCTTTCCCTTAGCCATTCCGGCACCTCCTGCTGCATATCTAAGATAACAAAAGGCTGCTCAACCTCGGCCTCTATCTCATGAACTTCCTCCCTGCTCTCGGGCTGACGAGGCTCATCATCATCTATTGGCTCACTATCTCCCGATCTCTGGGCATCCTGATCTGAAGTAGCATCATCCTCAAGAGCTGCCTCAATTTCAACACTCAAGAGTTGCCTCAATTTCCTGCTGAAATTGAGTATCAGTGGTCGTCCCCTCATCTGTCTCCTGCTAGTTTTCCTCCCTAGGCATGTTGATGCTCTAGCCCCTGACTCTCTACGAGGTGGTTGACTTGTTGCTTGCACTGCCTGCTCTACATTCAATCATTCCCTCTGATCAGCAAACAATGATACTTCCTGCATACTTGGAGAATGTGCCCGAGATGGTGTATGCACGGATTCTTCAATTCTCAAAGGTTCAGTCCGGACTGGCTCTTTTCCTCGTGGCTTTGGAGCTTGAGCAATCTGCCTTCCCTGCCTAGCTGTCGGTGATCTGTGATCTCCCATCAAATTGTATGTGAGGGGGATTGATCTGCTCTTAAGTCGGCTGACATGCCTCTCTACCCAACTCCGTGTGAATGTCAAGACTGGGATGCAAAGTGTATCCAAGTCTGTAATCTCTGGCTTCGACCAATCCGGGAGTGGTTGTGGTGTGTCTCTCACTGTTTCATAATCCGTTTGTACAACATTTATATCTTCTTCAATTTGATCCGGCACTGGGACAATCTCGCATTCCCTGATCATCCCCAACGGTATTCGTGAAAACATTCTCCTCCTAACCTCGATCTCATCCACTGCACTTGCCCAAAAGTCTGCAATCTGTGCTTTGTGCCTAAACTCTTCGGACAATATCCATTTGATGTTTCTGTGGGGATCATAGTGTTGTCTGCTGGTATGGTAGGAAAGGTGGAAGAATTGGAGTTCATTTTTTGCCTTCCTTGCTGCTTGTAGTGATGGACAGACTTCGTCAGAACTCCCCATGGTAATTGGGAAACCAAGTCCACCTTTCTTCTTCTTCTTTTGAAACTTATCATAGGCAATAAGTTGCCTAGATATCTCCAGCATCACGATTCTGTTTGTGGGATACCGGGGCAATCTGTACGGATAGGAGGAAAATCCTTGCAGCCTGATGTAGGTAAACTTCGGAAACTGGATGAACCAACATCTGAATTTCTCAATCAGCTCCTGCGCCTCTCTAGATATTCTATGGTGAGTCCTCTATTGCAAGGTCCTCGTTATGTGCATGGCGAAAGCGTCATTGACCCTTTTGTAGTTGGAGGTACTTGTCGAATGTAACTACGGACAAGCCTCATGTATCTTAAACTAATGGGAGCCACACACGATTGGTTCTTTATTTGAAATTCCTTTGTACTTTGTCATTTGGGCCAACATGTAGACACTGTAAGAGCTCATGTTAAATGTTTTTGTCTTCCTCAAACCACGGAGTTGCTCGTGTAGGTTGTCACTGATCATCAATGCCCAATCCACATAATCCTTGCCTTCAAGCACCAAGTTGACATAATAAAACATCCAAGGTTCAAAGATGAACGCTTGGGGGCACCCTCCAACTCTGTTCAACATCATTATCAAGTCACAAAACTCTTGCCTCAAATCTTCTGAAATTATCTGCTTGGGCAATTTTGTGCGAGTTGGCTTGGGCTTGTTAATCCACCTGGAATTTATCAGGTCAGCACATCGATCAAATGTGGATGAGTACATCTTTTCAGCCCTCTCCCTTGTTTTATAAATCATCTTCTCATGGACTGGAATTCTAAACGCCTCCCCAATTGCCTCTGGTGTAAGGTTGGCCAATATCTTGCCATCTGGCGAAATGATCGTCCTCTGCTTTGTGCTGTAGTAGTTGGCACATTCCATGATCAGTTTTGGACACCAGATGGTTGGAGGAAAACTAGCAGCTGCATAAAGCCCGCTCCTTACGATGTTATGTGAAGTAACTGACGGGTGATGACCTCCACTCCCCATTATTCTTCTCCTGAATGTTTCCAAGTTGAACGAGCCGATGTTTGTGTCGCTCAGTTTGCCCAACCTTGAAGAAAACTTTGATTTTGGCAAGAAGGATTTCCTCAATTTCTTTATCACTGCCTGTCTTGATGTGCTTGCTCTTGTGGATTCAACGTGGTTCCCCCTGCCTACAACCCTTCTGCTTGATTCGGCCATTCTGCAAAAATGCAAGAGAGTTATTAGAAAAAAAGATTTTATAAAACAATATATCACTTTTGAGGGTGCTAGCAGATTTTTAAATAAAAAGGTTGCAACACTTTATCACTTTTAGCTGCAAACCTTAATACTCTGAAATTTCTCTACTTGCAATAGTACAAAGTCCAATATGTGGAAGTATTTATTCGCAGCAAATTCACTCTCAGCAGTTCGAAACTTTCTCACAAGTTCGCACCTCTCAACAACTTAGAAGTTTTTCTTTGCAATCTTGCGCTTTCAACAACTCAACTTTTTTAACTCAAGTTCGTACTTCAGCAATTTGAGAAGCTTCCAACTCAGATTCGAACTTTAGCAATCAATTTAGGACTCCACCTTCTAAGTCGTATTTCAGCATTCAACAACTTGAGACTTAGAAGTTCGCACTTTCAACAACCTCAAGCCTTCACAAGCTCGAATTCTTCAGCAACTTCAAACTCTCACTTTGCAAACTCATACCTCTCAACAAATCCACACTTTCACTCAAATTCGGATTTCTCAGCAACTTCAAACTTCTTTCTCAAATTCGTACTTCAGCCTCAAAGAATGTTTTGCACTCAGCAATCTGTGAGAAGAATGAAAAGGACTTAAAATCTTATAGCCAGGTCGAAATCTAGTAGAGGCCAAACTTAGCAAATTTTCGAATTCCATTTTCCCTCCTTGGCCAGTTGCAACACTTGTCATCCGGAGCATCAGAATCTTGAACTTCTAGAATTTTGAAATTTCATCACTCCTACACAGGCCTGCTTCATCTCATTCGCATTTTTTTAAAATATTAAATCAATTACCTCTTTGAACAATTTTATTTCATCTGGCTAAGTCATTTTATTTCATGCTTGCTTCGATAAACTTACTCCATTTCAATTCTCAAGCAAAACCACTTCGTGAAGACATATCCTTCTCATTCGCCTTAGAGAAATTTTTAAATTTTCCTTAGGAAATCCATCAAAACAAGCACGGGGCAAAATTCTCTGTCAAAACGACACGAGCGAGGTGTGGAACAAGTTTAGATCATCTCTTGATTGAAAACATTCAATACCCAAAAGAAAAATCCCTCCAAAACTGATTGTTTTCATGTGTATCCGGACGAAGGGGTACATTTGATTTTTATTCTGGATGCCTTCCACACCTGCAATCTTCAATTTCTTTGCCTTGGCACTTTCTTTGATTTTCCTGAAAAACTTCATGTCTAGCTCTGGGCGCACTTCACACTTGTTCTTGAAAATTTCCAACTTCATCTCAGTCTCAGGCGTATTGCTCACCCTTAGAAAATAATTAAAGTTTAAATCACCCATGAGGGGCGCATTTGAGCATGTGGACTTCCACTTTACCTTCTTTATCTTTCCATCTCTTAGCAATTTTGCCTTACACTTAGCAATTTTCCTCCTCAAGTTTTAACTCCCTTGGGCGCAATTGGCATGGTGAGAAGGAACTTGCTCAACCTTAGGCGCATTTCACCTAGTGTGAAGGAACTTTCTTGCCTTAGTAAATTTTATCCTTGCCTTCTCCACATTTTTCCCACCGTACTTTGTAGCCTTGGGCGCATATCACCATGTCAACTTCCATATGAGAGCGCATTTCATGTGTGGTGGGGGAAACCCGCCAACACTTAGAAACTTCTAACATTTCCCTTGGGCGCGTTTGAGGGGTGGTGAAGGAATTTCCACTACTTAGCATATTTTTCACCTACCTTTCAATCTTTGTGGACGCAAATAACATGTGAAGAGGGAACTCATGGGCGCATTTCACATGTGGTGAGGAAACTTTCTTGCCTTAGCACATTTTCTTCTTGCCTTCTCCACCTTGGGGTGCATTTAGCATAGGGAGGAGGAACTTGTAGGCGCATTTGAAGGGGTGGGGAGGAATTTCCCACGCCTTAGTGACTCTTCACCTAGCTTGGGCGCGTTTTACCTAGGCTACCTCCACTTTTGCCTTGAGGGCGCATTTGAGCATGTGGACTTCCACATGAGGGCGCATTTGAAGGGTGGTGAAGGAATTTCCACGACGCCTTAGAAACTTTCATGCCTTTTCCTCTTGTGGGCGCATTTAGCCTAGGCTACTTCCATTCTTGCGTGCATATGGGGTAGTGTGAGGGATTTTCATGACTTAGAAAATTTTGCTAAGTTCCTCATACCTTGTGGGCGCAAATAGCATAGTGTGGAGGAATTTTTTATCCTTAGCAATTTTTATCAACTTTCTCCCATGGGCGCATTTGATCTGTTTTCATGCCAGCTTTTATCTATAAATTTCCAACGCCCTAGCCATGCCTTGGCCTTCTATTTTTAGCAAATCCGGAGGAGTGAGGACTTCCATGCATTTTATCTGTTCTAAGCTAGAACAGGCATGGCTGTGCCTCTACAGACTTTGCCACCTTGTTTATACCCCCTGTCCACACTAGTATGCTATTTTTAGCCATTTGCTATTTTTAGCAAACCCTAAAATTGATTGATCTTTGTAGCTCCGTTTGACCTGAAATTCGCTTCACTGGATCTTTGATGCTTTAAGTGCCTCGTTCATACCTGCCTCTGGCACAGACGTGCTATTTATTGCCGTCAAGCGACTTACTAAAAATAGTAAGTATTCCGATTGTGATTAAATTTTGCCAGTAGGCAGCTTGAGAGATGCTGACTATGATGGTGTACTTCGTTTTGACGATTCTATATTTCATTCCTCCTATTTTTAGGCATAGCAGTGGAAACCCTAATCTGACTTGCATGTGCCCTAAACTGTTTCCACTTGACTCGATTTCTGTTGCCTGTCGTTTTGCTCGCTGAACTGAAGTGTTTGGTAATTGCTGGAGTGAAACTGCTATTTATAATAAGTGTCCGGAAAGTGATCCATTTGATGTCGGATGAGTTTGCATGTCATAGTGCTCGTGGGATCTCAAAAAACCCAGAAAACTGGTCAACAGGTGGGCACTGGCTAAAAATAGTAAGTCCTTGAAAACTAATCCATTCTGCTTGCATGTCACACCACTGCGAAGCTCTTGCAAAACCCATAAGGAATATCCGGACATGCACTGAAAAACTTTGCATGTAAACCCTAAAAATAGCCTTTGAAGGTTGTACCGCTGGAAAGTCACCATCTCAGTTTGCATGTTATGCCATCGCGAAGGTCTTGAAAAACCCAGATGCATTCTCCAATCACGCATTGGAAAATCATATGTTCAAACTCTAAAAATGGCTCCTGGAATCTGAACTGCTAAAAATAGTCAGTTGTCCGATTCTGTTCAAATTTTATGTGTAGGCATCCTGAAATTACCTGGATGTGCTGAAGTGGTCAGAATCCCGAAATCCTGAGGAAAAGGCCTCATATTAAGTACTTACTAAAAATAGTAAGTTGTCAGATTTCACTAAAATTTCAGTGGGATCTTGCCTTGAGCCTCCTGACTATACTGTTGCACTCAGATTTCACTTTGATAATCCTATTTGACCTCAAAACAAGCCTAAAGGATGGAAGCCCTAATTTCACAGACTTAGCCAACATTTCAACCTAGGTCAAATGACGGGACATCCTCGGAAGGACAAAAGACCAGAGAGAGAGAGAACCCAAAGCCAAAAGACCAGAATGGAGCAAAAATTAGGGGGTTCCCATCTTGGATAGGGTGATGCGTGAAAAGGTCACAACAAATAGGACACAACACCATGCTCAGTTGGGTTGTCGCAGCCGGATACTCTACCAATCTCTTTATTCGAAGGGAGGGCCATCTATCGAATGATAGATGTGCGAGGGACCACATTAATAGTCTGTGGTTGGCGGAAAAGCGCCTGAGTGATGTTTCTCCTCCACAGCAGGCGACGGACACACCAAGATTTGAAAGGAAGGGAACCTGGACCGTCTTACTACTATTTGTGCAAAAGCTTACGAGCTATGTATGTAATTGTTTTACTTTTGTACTCTGATTTATATTTGCAAAGAAAATGGAATTCATGTGGAAATATATATTGTAACTTCCATGTATTTATCAATGAGGAAAGGAAGAATTTTATTGTAATATCTTTGTTACTTGTTACTTTTATATGTTTGAAGTGAAATGTTGGAAAAAAATTTAATTACCCAGGGATGGGGTCGTTACATGTGGTATCAAAGCCACCAGGTTCTGCACTGAAACCTATGAGCTCATTACGCAACAATGCGTAAACCTTATCAGAAGATAAAGGTTGAAAAGTTCTTGTGCCAAAACGGCAAGAGAAAAGAACTTAAGGAAGTGAAAAGGAAGATGTAAGCCTTAGTAACTTGTGTAAATTGGGGATAGTTAAAGATTCGTCCCTGGAATCAAAATTCCTAAACCAACAACTTATGATAAAACTTAGGATTCCAAAAAATTATGCAATCAGGTTATGTAGGAAGGATAACCTATACATACATGACTTTTAGAAAAAGATAATTAGTAGGAATGAGATAAACTAAATTGTAGCAACCTACAATTGTTAAAGAGTCAGGAACTCTTGAATTAGTGAAAACACTATGAATCTATGTATGCAAAGTCAGCACAAATTAGATTGTTCAAGGTACGATATGAACAAAGGAAGTATCCTCAAGGGTTGAAGAATTCATGACTTAAACTCTTGTGTAAAAATAGGATCTTACAAGGAAAGAGTTAGTACCTAGGAAATAAGAAAAGACCAAGATGGTCAGAGGAAACAATCAATGACATGATCAAGGTTCCTCCAACCAAAATCAATGAGGTTATTGAAAATTTTTGGAATCAAACAACTTATGAATAATGGTTCCAAAAGGGAAAAGGAATGCAACATGGCTCTATGTGTCAGGACACTAGAAGTTGAAAGGAAAGCAACACTCTAAGTTGAGAAGTACATCAACAAAAGGGTTTGTGAGCATGGATATTCCTCCATTAAAAAGGATATTAGAAAGAAGATGGAATATTATTGTTCTTCTTAAAATCCTAAAAATTGCTGATTATTCATTGGATCTCCTACTGGATGATCCAATATGCTCAATCTTTGAGATAAAAAGCAATGAAAAATCTAACTTTGAGAAAAGTGTATTTAAGGTATGCCATGAGGTAAGGGAAGGCAATGAAAAGTCAACAACAAGGAATGACAAACCCTTTCCAAAGAAGCAAGTAATTGCTAGAAGTTCAACGTAAGAAGAACGAATGTTGCGGAAACACTAAGGGGGGAAGGAAGAGAGTGGATTGACTCAAGTTAAGTACCCACGCAACAAAAACTTGGTTATGACTTCTTTGCAAGTCATGAGGACAATTAAGTCATACATTTTATGACCACAAGGGAAAAGGATAAATGGAAAGGTTAAGAACTATGACCTTTATACCTTATGATTATCTGATCTAAAGATCAAAGGATATTATTATCAATGCCTTAGAAAAGTATAGGCAGATAACTTGATCATGATAAGGAAGATCATTGTCTATGGGATTGACAAGGAAAGATCTAAGAGACTCATGATTGGAAGAAAGTGTCTCTATACTCCTATATACTTTATATAGAGAATTTAGATAACGATGTTATTTCTATATGAAATATATCCATGTTGTGAAACAACTTGACATTGAAGCTTACTATGCTAAGAAACCTATGGACGAAAAAGGTTAGTTATTAAAGCCATAGAGATGGAGTGAAAAATAAAGTAAGATGTGACGTTATGTGAACCACACCAAAATCTCTTAATGAGAATGTTTAAATCAACTTGATTGAATAGGGATTACTACTCAAAATCTGTACCAATTTCATTTGGAAAATTAGATTGAGTTAAAAGAATAATTGCATCTTTGAAAATAATCCAAGGATAGAAGAAATCCACAGTATGGATGTCCTAAGATAAATGGAAATTATCTCCGCAAAACCTATAGCCATTTACATGGGAATTAAAGGTAGCGTGAGATCAAAATAGGTTATCACTTAGTCAAAGGATAGACTATTGTTGGATATAAAAGAACCTCTATGTCCAAAATTTGGAAAATTCGAGAATGGAACGAGGAGAATAATGTTGAAGTTAGGACATCGGAATGACAAAGGGAATTGTCGGATGAGGAACCACTATCATCTGGAAGAAGATAGAGTAAGAAGCTGCACGGAATGTAACAAGGTAATGTCTAGTATGCTAGGAAATGAAGACCGGATGTCATCAAAGGTAGGATATGTGAACTCTCTTGAAAATTCCAGAAGGAAAATAGTAGAACACAAGACAAATTAATCTATCTGTTAGTAGAACTAACATAATGTTCTAGTGGATAAACTCATCAAAGAAACCAACACTTTTTGGAAACTCGACTTATAGGATTTTGGTCCTAAAGAATATATTGTGGGTAAGTAGTTGCTTAGTAAACCTCAAAGGTTATTTCAGTTTAGCAAATAATGATAGGGTTGTGTAAACCAAAATCATACCATGAGACATTCGTTTGAATAAATGTGCAATATATTATTATAGCCAAAAAAATAAAATGGTGGACTAAATCTTGAATGATTTGTAAACTTCTAAAATTGAAGTTTGGACCATTATATGGAAAGAAAGGAAACTCTATTAAAGCTGAAAAAGGCTTGGATATAACCATAGATTTGATAGAATGTCAAAAAGGAGTAATAAATCGAAGTGATCGGTGAAACTTAATTGATAACAAAGCTTAAGTGTAGAGCAGTATCAAAATTGATGAGTGCCTAGGAGCAAGGATATGCTCGAGATGGACAAGTAATCAAGGGAAAGTACTTTATGGTAAGGATAATGAATGTGTAAGTGATGGATGGACTTAGTTTATGAGTTGTCTAAAAGTATAAATACAAAGGAAAAGGATTGGACCCACGATGTAGTGTACAATACATCGACATTCCCCTTCTATTTGGATTATACTAAGAATAAATTCATGGACCAATGAATTCCGATCTCTAAGTATAGTTATTATTATATATTGGATGTATTTATGTAATAAGCTCTCTGGGAGAGTAAGTATGTGTGAAGCATACGAGATTTTTCTATGTGATAGTAAGGACACTTGAAGCAAGGTCTAGGAAGGATAAGATTACTACATACAATGAATGTTTTGTAAATCTTACATATTTTGAGAATTGTAAGTAAAACTTTATTCGACTTTAATTGTATGTTAAAAAGCTATAAGATCATCGGGGACGATGATTCACAAGGGGGGCAAGTATGTTACATCCCAAATCGTGGTTACTATTTACTAGTGATATAAAGGGTAGAAATGAATGTAATGTGAAATCTGAAGATGCTCGTACCTTGTTATCAATGTGTATGTTATCTCATTTGACGTTGTTTCATTTGATGTTATTTCAATTCATGTAATTCAAGGTGAAATACTGCATATATATGAATAGGAAGATAATGAATCTTGCTTGTTAAACTTGATATATTTGTATAAGTACTACAAATGTTATGAACAAGTAACTGTCGTGGTTTTGTGGCAATGGATGCAGGAACAGGAACCATTCCTCTAGGCGGAGGGGAAGTATCACTCGGGAGAGGAGCTTCGTCGGGTAATCGGTAAAGGTGAACAGTTTGAGCATACACACACTCACCTTAGACTGAGTAAACCAAGTCAATTTTGTATGAGTATAAGGTAAGTCATCCATAGCTTGTATGTCTTGCAAGTAGAGGTCTTGACTACTTCTGTGTGTGAAGTTTAGCCTTGTGCTTGATTGTGAGATTATGGTCATCATGGTGGTATCATTTTTGGATGTGAACGTCGGAAGTAAGCATATGAACACATGTATAATATATATACGTATCCGTAAGTATAAACATATCGATATAGGCGTAAGTAGCTAATGGACTTGTCATACGGATGTGTCGATATGGTGTACGTATATATACGTGTACATAGAGGATTATACTGCAGTATATATATGTTTATAGGAATACGTCTGATAATGTGGAAATATTAAATATTTGCCCTAGAATATTTATATATACACATATACATAGATATATATATTGAAAGTATGTTGACTGGCTCGCAGTATATATATATATATAATCAACAATTAAATATGAATATGTATATATATTTATATTTGTTAAATATAAAAATATTTATATATGTAATTATATATAATATTATTATAGTTATATTAAAATATATAAGTATATTAAATACTCGGGTATTTAAAAATTTATATGTTTAATATATTTAAAAGAACTATGATAATATTTATTTAATAAAATATATAAACGTATTTAGTTAAATATTCTAAAACTCTAAAGTGTAAAAATTAAATTAGAGTTAATATTATATAGTGAATTTTGGAGAAATAATATTATATATATATATATATATATATATATATTTGGAATAAAGAAGAAATTTATTTGGAAAAATAAAGACTTAACTTTATTAAGTCATTTGGGAAATAAAAGACTTAACTTTATCAAGTCATTTGGTAAATTTTGATTATTTCACCATGGGAAATAAACTATGAAATTCGTTTGAATTAATTAAGTATTTTATTCACCATAAAGTGCTGGGAATAATACGCCAAACTTCAAATAGGAAATATTTCATATGGCAATATAGTTGAGCTTTTGAAATAAGAAGTATTAGCGTTGCTGCAAACACGCACGGAAAGAAACTTGGTCACGAAAATGCAAGAGACGTGGCTCTTGAACTGTTTGGAAGAGCATGAAACAAGGGCCAAGTGGGACGCCATTAAACTGGGAGATTTTCCCAGTTGTGAATAAACACCCGCCAGTTTTGACGCCATTGCTGGAGGACGCCTGTAGGTGTCAATCGAACCATTTTCATCATGTGCTATTTGAATCATTCTTCACTGAGAAGGGTCAACTAATCTTTTAAATGTTGAGTAAGGTTCTAAACTACTGCCACAATGAGTTTGACACTTTCAAATGGATAGAGGTGTCGATTCTCATGCCAAATCTGTAGGATGGCATGAGAATCCGAACTCTATAAATAAGAGCTTACTTATCAATCTCACCAATTGACAAATTTCTTTCACCAATTTCGAATTTGCTTTCTGCAATTCACAATCATCAACTATAATTTTGAGTAAAGACCTGAGATTATCATTTGTTACATATACGTATGTACGCACCTACTGTAGAATCCATTGTGAGAAAAATAGTAACCAGCATTACCAGTAATTGATTTCCAGTCATTCTGAGCTTCAGCTAAGAGTTTAGCATCTGAATAGGAAACAGGAGAGAGAGAGATTCTTTAAGGGAAAAGAACAGAGGAGCTGTTACCAGTTGTATCATAAGCATTCAAAGGCAGCAAGAAGGCCCAGCTTGAGGAAACAAGCATGAGAAATACCTTCTTAAAATATCTCTGATTTATTTTAAAAGTAGAAGAAATCATGGTGTTTGTTTTATGCATTAATTGAATTAAAGCATAGGTGGATCAATCTAGTGAAAGAGAAATCACGTTTTCTGTTTATAATTGCATTGACTAAAGGAAATGTCTCGATTGCAAAATAATTATATGGGAAAGGGAAACTGTTGTTCGTACTTTACTTAAGAAAGGAATTTTGAAGTATAAGGGATTAAAGAATGAATGTGATTAAAATGGATTGCATTTTGTATGTGCGTAGCCTATATTGTATGATATCCATATAAGGAGAATATGTGTGAAGTAGATACTAGATACTAGGAATGTAATGAAGATAGTGGTCTAGTAAGGTCTTTTCAGTTTAAGTTATAAGGATAACTAAGGTAAGCTAAAGTACTCCTAGGATAAAGATTTCCTAATTAGGAGGAATAGTATAAGACACTTGCAGACTATTTCGTTTCTAATTAGATTGTTTAAAGGTAGGTTATCTGAAACAAGATATACCTATCTTGTGTAATTACTTAATAGATTAATATGTTGTAGGTTAGTCTGGGATAAAAGATTATCCAAAAGTAAAGGACGATACCTATGTGTAGTGTAAGATAGCCTTAAGTCAAATTGGCCCTGAGTAGTGTATATGATAGATGACCTTCATTCGAACTACTGAATGAGAATACTTTGGCCAAAGTAGTGAAATGTACGACATCCACTTAGACTATGTGATGCTTGAGACTACACTGTCAGTTCATCGTGATCCTTGTACTAGTATGAGGTTGTGAAATAGCAAGGTTCTAGTTGTGAATAGGACACAACACTATGCTCAATTGGGTTGTTGCAGCCAGATACTCTACCAATCTCTTTGTTTGAAGGGAGGGCCATCTATTGAATGATAGATGTGCGGGGGACCGCATTAATAGTCTGTGGTTGGCGGAAAAGCGCCTGAGTGATGTTTCTCCTCCACAACAAGCGACGGATACACCAAGATTTGAAAGGAAGGGAACCTGGACTATCTTACTACTATTTGTGCAAAAGCTTACAAGCTATGTATGTAATTGTTTTACTTTTGTACTCTGATTTATATTTGCAATGAAAATGGAATTCATGTGGAAATATATATTGTAACTTGCATGTGTTTATCAATGAGGAAAGGAAGAATTTTATTGTAATGTCTTTGTTACTTGTTACTTTTATATGTTTGAAGTGAAATGTTGGAAAAAAATTTAATTACCCAAGGATGGGGTCGTTACATAGAAATCTAATATGACATACATCAAACTGAAATTCTGATAACAACAAACCAAACTCACCAAAAGGCATACCACACCCTCAAAACTCATTCAAATGGACTGAAATGAAGAGCCATTGATGCTGAGGAGAGAGGCGCCGAACTTCCACACAAGAAACGGCATCAAAATTTCACCCAAAAAATGTACACGGATTCCAAGACTTCCCAAACATGGTACGACCTACTTAGAAGGGCGCTTCTTTAACATAAAATCAAACACTTCAAAATTAAATCTGATTTTCTGCTAATAGGGTCGCCATAGGTCTAAAACTGATTGCATCAATACCCAGAACAAGATTAAAATTACTCAAAAAGCTGCAACCAAAAATCTACTTCAGCTGTATGAACACCAGCAATACAAAAACTGAAAACTTCACCAAAATTCGCCAACTCTGAAGCACAATCTGCTAGTCTAGATGAGAAGCAGCCACAAACCAACTAGGTGTTATCTTTCAAACACAAAATTGGACAAACGCTAAGAGGTAAGCATTCCTCGAAGCCAAATTCATGAAGTCATTTCGATAGCATAACAATTGCATAAACAATGGATGAGAAATGCTGGAGCAAACACTCTCTTTTATAGAATTGAAGGTGACTTTTCAAATTCCATAACTCCTCCAAGAAAGGGACGCCTAAACTCCTTTTTGAAATATTTTAAATTTGAAAACACTTTATTTCATCTCCTTTAGGCGTCCAAACTTCAAGGCATTTAAGACATTATAAAATATCAAATATTCTCTCCATGAGGCGTCCACCCTTTATGACCACCTTTTAACACAACTTCAAGTTAATACATTAGGCCAAGGGATCAATTTAAAAGCATAACATTCATGCCTTCAGATAAATTATTTCTCCAAATATTGCTCTTAAAAGCCAAAACCAAAGTTACACAACTGCTCCAACAGAAAAAGAAACTCACTGAAGTGCTGCCAACTGGATCACTGCCAAAATTAGAACTTACTAAAAATAGTAAATTCTAAGAAATGCCAAAAAACCTCCAGACAAGGAAACCCTAATTTCACCTCAATGAGCCTATGGATTTCCGGAAATAAGCTATCAATCCCAAAAGAGCATATGGCCAAGATGGGGACATTATAGAAGGGTAGGGCCACTTCCAGTTGGAAGGTGTGTGGGGGACCGTCGGTCTGTGGTTGGAGGTAAAGCACTTGGGTGATTCTATCCCTCTTGCAGACGACACACCGAGACTTGTGAAATAGAAGATTAATCCAAATATGGAAATCTTGACCTTGAACTTGTTTGTAAATTGTTGATTTATTTACTTGATTGTAAATCTTATATGAAATTGAAAGTGGAAAGATGTGTCTCTTTTACAAGTTGAAAAGTAATGTTATTTTGAATTTGAAATATTTTATATTTTCAAATATGCGAAGTGCAAAAATGATGTTAGAAAAGAAAAAAATTTAGATCCCTAGTTTTAAGGAATTGAAATTATTTACTTCAAGGTTAAAAACTAAGTATTTACTGTGTTATATGGAGTAAATTTGTTACAAAAATAAATTTTAGTAAGGAATCAATGCTATAGCATGCCAAAGAAAGCTTCAATGATCCCTTTTAGTACCAATTTCCATACTCAACAAACAGAATATATACAGATGAAAACAAATAACAGTGGGAGAGGATTAAAATTTGAAAAAAAAATTACCTGTTTATAAAGAAGCGTATTGTCACCCTCATAGGTGCAGGCAGGTATATATGCTGCGAACAGCTCAGGCAGACCACTAGAACACAGATAACCATGTCCCCCACATGCTTTCCTGCATTTTTCAATTGCATCCTAGTGCAGTT
The DNA here is from genome assembly GCA_007115665.2 of Sequoiadendron giganteum. NCBI lineage: Eukaryota > Viridiplantae > Streptophyta > Pinopsida > Cupressales > Cupressaceae > Sequoiadendron > Sequoiadendron giganteum. The sequence goes on from CM021102.1 coordinate 308,656,024, forward strand.
CAAGGTGATGTGTCAATATTACTATTAAGAGGTTTTATGTCAAAGTATCATGATCAAACATAGCTAAGAACTTTCTACAAAAAAATGACTTTTACTAGCAACTGTGAATAAATTGAGTTCAAAACATTCAACATTTTACAAATGAAAAAAACACCTTAAAGTATCAGATTGAAATTAGAGAAAAATCTGAAGGTGAGAAATTAAACAATGAGATTATTAACCAAAACAACATAGACAACATTACCTAAATGATCAGAGAGTATTTTAAGATAACATAGAAACTTATTAATGTGGATTTAAATCCTCAACAAGGAATATATGCCACTGCAAACTAGACAAAGATTCCTTACAAGAATTTGAATGATCTCCCTTACATCTATTATTAATCTCCACAAAGAAAGTTTTTGTTTCTCATTATTGACGGTGGTCATTATTGGGCCATAACAAATAAGGTGCTTAATTTAATTAAAAGTTTGACCATGAATAGTTTGCATCTCAAGATTAAATCTCTGAACGATCTGAACTTTTGCTGCCACGCGGAGATTCCCAGTAACAAGTGTGAACTGTCTCAGAATCAACAAAGATCTACCCACTGTGTTTGGTATACAAGCCGTTTTATCAATAATTAAACATGAACTATATGGTCCAATTAATGCTTCAGCTATAGTATGATGATTAGTAGCATTCTCAAATCATATGGAGAACCTGTAGCATTTTTATAAAGAAATGGAACAGAATAATTGAGATGGATAGTTTGACACAGAGAATTCCAGTGAATTCCAAGAAGGGATAGGGCACTAAAAGTTAAAGAACTTGGGTAAGTGCATCTACGAATTAAGAAGTGAATGGTCCAAGAAATTTTTCATAGGAGCTTCTATGGCAGACTTCTCCTCACTTGCAGCACCACTGACCAAATTTTGGCCACTCAAAACTATTGTTATTTATAGTGATTCTGATGGTAGTTGCAGCAGTTTCAGAGTAAACAATGGGTAAGCTGCAAAACTAGAAGATGGACATTATTCCAGGGAATCACAAGCTGAAAAAAAACTAGCAGTTATATTTGTGCACAAATACTTTACCTCCTTGAGAACAATGATTTTCAGATGGCCACAAATTACAGGTTATTATTGTGTTCCTCTAAAATGAGAGTTCGGATCTGTTGTGACCTATTTCACAAATCGCCCCATTGCAAATGGGGACCCCCAAGTTTTGATTTTGCCCTCTGCGTTGCCAGTTTAGAGTTCAAAATTTGAGTAAGTTTTTGAGAGTCAGTCCGGCCAAGTTAAGAGTTTGAACCCGTTTGTGTGCCTAAACGTCATGGAAGGGCTTGGAAGGTCCGGAAGACGAGGATCACTTGTGCTTTTGGTCATTTCTGACACTTCCTATTTTTTAGGGATTCTGCTTTTTTGCTTTTGCTTTTTGCGTTTTTTGATTTTTGGCATTTTTAGGCCATTCTGGAGTTCCTATTTTTTAGGGATGCTTTTTGCTTTTTCTATTTTTGAAAAGATTCTATTTTGGGACCCCACTGAGCATGAAGTCATTACGCCTCCAGAAGTCAACATGAAGATCAAGGTAAATGGTGAAAAGGTTGCAAAATGGCTAAGTTTGGTAAAGTGCGCCCATGAGGAGGAATGGCAGGCCAGGTATGAAGTCCACCCTTGCCTTTGGCATGCCAAAGGCAGGCAATGGCGAGCCAAAGCTGAAGTCCGCCATGGCACAAGAGGCCTCCAAGTCCGCCATGGCAAAGGAAAGGGTGAAGTCTGCCCTAGAAGAGGATGGCAAGGAGAAGGGTCAAGTCCGCCCTTGGAAGGATAGATGGATGGCAAGGGAGGAGGTCAAGTCTGCCCATGGCTTGAGGAAGGGTGAAGTCCGCCCTAGGCACAAGGAAGCATGAAGTCCGCCCCTGGCAAAGCAAGGTCAAAGTCCGCCCCAAAAGTCAATGGAAGTCAGCCTCCAAAGTCTGCCCAAGCCAAGTAAGTGGCAAGGCAAGGGGTGAAGTCCGCCCTAGGAAGAAGAAGAGGTAAAGTTCGCCATGCCAAGGATACTCTCCAAGTACGCCCTTGGACAAAGCAAGACCAAAGTGGGCCCATGGCAAGGAAGAAGCCCAAGTCTGCCATAGAAAGAAGGGTAAGTGGAATGAACAAGCACCAAGTCCGCCCTTAGACAAGGCAAGGATAAAATACGCCATTGACAAGGAAGTGTGAAGAAATTTGCCCAACTTAGGAAAATAAAAAATTTCTAAGGCATGGAAAATGGAAAATACCTAGAGAGAGAAGAGATTAAGCCGGCACGAAAATCACTCCTCGGCCTAACGGAATGAAATTCTTTGGCAAGGAAGGAAGAGTGTGAGGCAAGGCAAACATGAAGACCATCCCTCTCAGCTTGAATAAATTCCTAAGGCATGAATAAAAAAATGACGAAATGGCAGAGAAATTTCCAAGTCCACCCACCCAAGTGGAAAATTGGCAAATCAAATAAGAAGTCCGCCCAACTTTGGAGGCAAGGAAAATTTCTAAGGCATTGGCAAAGTGCGCCAAGCATGAGAATGTCTAAGCACTCACCAAGTTCGCCTAGTATGAAGATGGTAGGCCGAAGACAAAGTCTGCCCAAATGGAAGTGCACATGGTCTAGCCAAAGATGAAGTCTGCCAAAGCATGTCTAGCCAACCTTGAAGTCTACCATGCATCTTGTCCGGCCAGCTTCAAAGTCCGCCTTGTCCAAGACACAGCCAAGTCCACCAAGGAGAAAGAAACAGAATTGGCTTGCCAATGAGGAAGTCCACTCAAGCATAATAGAAAAGTGGCATGACATGTGCCAAAGTCCGCCAAGGCTAGAAACAAACATGGTAAAATTTTCCAAGAGGAAGCGAAAAAATGGCTAAGTGTGGAATTTTCCTACAATAAAAGGATCAAATTTTGACTAAGTGTTGGAAAGAAAACAAGAAAAAATGAATAAAATTCTTGCCCAAGGATGGAGTCTACCCTACTTAGCACAAGCCAAACTCAGAATTGAAGACAAATCCACAGGCAAAGTTCATTCAAGCATAGAGATGGCCAAAATCTTGGCTAAGTGTTGAACGGTCCACATGAAGGCATTACAGAATGAAATTGAATAGCCAAAATTTGGCTAAGTATGGGAAATACCTCATAGAGAAAGTTCCAATCTCTTCCATTATGGTGAAGGCACAAGAGAGTTCTTCTCCAAATTCAAGGCACTTGAAGGAATTTCAAAGCAATTAGGAAGGAAAAGTTCAATAACTACTCCAAGGGGAGACTTCCAGACTTCAAATGCAAGTGAGAAGAAGAAATCAACATCTCAAAGAAAATCCAAGATCAAAGCCAGGAAGAAACAAGCACAAAGGACAAAGTCGTTGGCGAAGAAAGATATTCTAAGGCAAGCGCATGAAAAAAAAAGAACAAGGAAACCAAGGGGGACATCTAGCACGCTGAGGTGGCGCCTTGTCATCTTCGAAACCAATCAAATTGTTCCAAGTCAACATGTCTAGGTTCAATGAACCTGACTTATCTATGGAGTTGGTTTATATTTGGCAAGAGGGACAAGTGTCCCAAAATGTAATTTTCTTATTGGTAGAGAGGTAGTTAATTGTGACAAGCCCTAATTAGGGTTTTATTTTGTAATCTCGGCCGTTGATTCGAAATCAATCTTGGCCATTGAATTGTAATCGGGGAGCTTATAAATTGAGCTCTCCCCTCATTTGTAATTTGTGAAGTGAGTAGTATGAGATTGTTGTGATAAGACTTTCCGTTAATAAAAGCTCTAGTGCATGATTTGCTTAGAACCACTTTTGTTTTCAAATAGTGTGCAAGGTTTACATCTTCTCCTTCAACATTTAGAGTAGAGTTAAATTAGTATTTTATTCGTATGTTTGTTAAGTGAAAGATAGATCTGATAGCAGTGGTGGATGAGATTAAGCTCATACTTTTGTTGAATAGATGATTTGTATTCAATGTGCAAAGTTAGCCTGAGCTATTAAGTTGTGGATTCTTAGCTTCAGTTTGGATAATTATTAATTCAAACATGAAAATCATTATCACCTCCGTTGAAGATTAAACCCACTTTGCATAGTTGTCCGAAGGAGGCGAAACAAAGTGTGGTTACCCCATTTCATCTAATCATTGTGGTCTCTTGATTTCTTAGGAGTAGCTTAGATTTCTAAACCCTTGCCTTTTTGCATTTTTTTTGGAAAATCTAAAATACCCGATGAAAAGAGTCTCAATGTCAAAACCATCTAAGTCCTAAACTTGCAAATAAATTATAACGTAAGTCCCCTTGTGATTACCAGCAAATCACAACGCCCACTGGCCTTATCCACATGTCATGACTTGACTAAAAGAAACATTGGAGTTATTGCATCATCTTCTTAAGTATTTGCAATCACTTTTCAAGAGAGGATAGAGTGTCCTTGGGCATTTTATTCTGTGTTCGGTCGGTATTCAAAACACACACCAACAAGATCTAAGCAATATTGTTAAGAAACAGTTGTTATAATACAAGCAAAGCTAATATAAAGAGTTGGAAAAGAAAAATGCATGACAGACATATTATCAATAGTGTCTATTACATGCATAGTGTAATAGTGCAGAAAAGTTCAGAAATTTTGAAGAGGACAAGGAGTCCCAGCACGACTTCTCTCTAGTAAATCAAGGTATAGATATCTTCATGTTGAATTGAAGATTAAATCATGAAAAGGGAAAGCTACAACACTATAACAAAATTAAAGCATATTTTTAAATTAAGTTTCATGATAACCTTTAGCAAGATAAATAGGAATTTAGAGAAAGAAGAAAGGGACAAATTGTGTTAGTTTCCATGAATGAAACAAGGAAGCTAAATGGTACTTACAAGTGCAACAAGATAAAATAGCTAATCAGGATAGCCAAAAGGAACTCTAACAACCATGTCTGATATTTCTAAAACTAAAACTAGGAAGCAATAAAACCACATAACAAGATTAGGGGAGGGGGTGATAACTTTTAGTCAATTCAAAATATTTAAGTCCACATAATAAAAAACCAAACTCGTGAAAGGCAGACACTTTGTTAAAAGGACTACTGACAGAGCCAAGAGAAGGGGTTGGGCCAATGCGGACAAGCATATAGTCTACATTAAAGTCATGCGAAAAAGAAGAGCCAACATCCTTTCCAATTATCCATAATATTATGCTTCTATGAAGTTAATTTGCTTGCAATCCATTACAACCCTTATTCTATCATTCAATTAGCATCAAACAAATAGTACCTGCATGGAAATAGAAGTAATTTGAGTGCAAATAACGAAGGAAAATATTCAATACAAAATTGATACAATTATTTATCCCAGATACCCTAACCTAGGAAAAACCAGATCAAAAGATGCCCTTTGTGACTTCTTTAAGCTCAATAATAAAAGAATAATGTGATTGTGGCACTTGCCAAGCAAGAGAATGAGATACTTCACCATGGAAATCTCTTCCAAATCTTCCTACACTACTCCACAAACATTACTCTACTATTTCTCACATCTGAACTATCCAAAACATGAGGAAAATTGATGCAACAATTTCATTTAAATGACAACAATGTGTAGAAGTTGGAAACCCAACCAAGCAGCCATTCCTCTTCCACTATCAACACAGATTTACAAACTGTGAAATCCATGTGTCTATCATGTTCCCGTTTTGGAAATAGAGCCACAAAGAAGACCCCTAGCCTCTCCCCTTTTCTCATAGGCTAAACGATAAAGCAATGGAAATGTTTTTAATATTAGTTTAAGTTGGGCCCAATAATTTTTAAATTAAGGTGCAACTTAAATAATATTATTATTAAAATAAAAGTGTTTTTGACACTAATAAAATAAAAAGCATTTGTTAATACTTAATGTTACCACGATTTTTGTCTCCACCTAAAAACCATGTACATTTGTGCAAATATGCCTTATGTTAAAAAAAATCAGCTTATTCTTCGGTTTCCAGAACCTTGTTGGATTTTACCTCAATTGTCACAACCTTGTCTTAAATAAATAGTCGGCAAGCCAGCCTCTTCCACTTGTTCAGCAGGTGATGCAAGAATTGAAACCTGAAACTACAGACTGAAATGAGGCCAGTCTCTTCCACAATCGTGGGAAATGGCAAACAGTTAAGAATGCTGACAGTACTACTGTTCAGCTTACAATATTAGAGAATTGTCTGTCACGATATCAAGATCAAAGTATGTGGTGCTGCAATAAAATAGAGAGACTCTCCTATACCTATCTTGACTTCTCAAACTCAAACCTCAACTCAAAAACCCAATTTTAGTAATCAGATTTTGACAGACCTGCATTGAAAGTACATAATCAACAACCAGAAATTCGCTAAAATGTTGCTAACTTACTCAAAACCCATCCGAACAACATGAGATAAAACGCAAAAGCTTTTAATACTGATGACGCCCAAGATTGAACACAAAAACCACCCAACAAACTCTCATTTATTTTGCACGGATTTCAAGACAAGGCCAAAATGGTATGGCCCTCAAGGAGGGGCGATTTTGCTCTATAAAATCAAACTTTGGGAAATAAAATCTGAAACTTGGCTGGAAGGGTCGCCCAAACCTGCCAAATGCAAATAGCTACTACCCACAAGCCATTTAAAATCACTCAAAAACATCTAATCAAAAACTTAGTTCAGCCACAATCAAAACAACAACTGTAAAATTGCCTGAAATACAAAAACTCAACTACAGAATACAAGATAACTCTATTGTAACCAACTCTCAACTACTTGCTATCTTTCAAGCAAGAAGCTAAGCCAACTAGGAGGTATGCATCCCTCGAAGCAACTCTGACACCATTCCGGTAGCATAACAATACTGAAAACATAAGATGTTGAACTAAGAGCCCAATGCTCTTATTTATAACATTTCCTGCTCCAAATTCAAATTCAATCTCCCTCCAAATGGACGCCAAGACCAAACTCAAATTCACAATACCCATTAGTGTCATTTGCATTTCATTTCTCCAAGTCGTCCTCCTCCAAGAAGCATTATACTTTATTAAAATGTCAATAAAGTATATTATGGCATTCAAAATAATAATAAAGTGAAACACTTTATTAAACTGATTTAATTCCTCCAAGCTAAGCGTCAAAACAATAAAGTGAAATATAAATATAATTGACCACTTATTTCTCCAAGGTGTCCAAACATGCCTTTTAAATATTTCACTTAAAATAATATTGTCATCAAATATCAAACTTGCCAAAATAATCACCTCAAATGTTGGAGACCAACTGAATATACTACCCTGCCTGAAATAGCCATAATACCAAGTTGTTAAAACACTGCCAAAAATAGCACCAAGGGTGTTGGAGACCAAACTACTCAAATTGACCTGCCAGATATAACCACTGAACTGAACTATAGAAATCTTGTTAAAAATAGCATACTGCTAAAAATAGTAAGTTGTTCCAAACTCATTTTAACCACAATACGAACAGTCGTTGTACTTACTAAAAATAGTGAGTCCGGAAAAGTTTTCTGATTCAGTTGTGTTGTACCCCAAATTAAAAAAATTGCTACACTTAGGCATTTTGAAGAAATGAGTCCAAATACTGTTAAATTTGTCAAAAAAGTCAAAATTGGGGTTTGCATGTCTTGCATGGGGGTCAAAACCTTGAAATTTTCAAAATTTGACAATCTGGGTCGGTTCAAAATGATCAAACCTACAATACCCAGATTTCAGTTTTTCATCCCTAAATTTTAGGAAAATTTCTATTTTTAGCAATTTTCTAAAAATAGAAACTTTTTCTGGGTTTTTTTGGGTTTCTTTCGAAATGGATACTTGCAAAAAAATTTAAAAATAGAAAGTTTGGCTTCTAGGGTCAAGATTGATTTTGATTGGCTTAAAATACTTCCTCATCGGGCTGGTGCAGTCAGAATCACAAAAGGATTAGTTTTACCCTAGTGGGTCTATTCTGCTTTTTCAGAAGCTTTTCCTGGAGATCCAAGGTCATCAATGGAGGTCAGTCGGTTGTCAGGTGTCAGAATTAGATGTTCAAGCATCAAGCAGAAGTTGTTAACGATGAACGTGCACGAAAAACGAGGAAAAACGAAGAAAGGAGAATATTTTGAAAAAGTTGAAAAATGCAAAAATTTGGCTTAACTCTGGTGAATCCAAGCACCTCCAGTCAAGAAGGGCGCCCAAACCTTCATGCCTTAGAAAAAATTTCGTTTCCAACAGCCGAGACAAAGAAAGCACATCAAACGAGGAAGGATTTTGAAATTTGCATAAAAGTTTCTAAGTCTGCTTAGCATGGGCGCCTCTGAGGAGAATAGGCAGCTCCCATCTTTTTAAAGCATCAGATGATAAAACCAGAAGTGCAGCTCCCAGGCAATGTTGGTTAGATCTATCTCAGCTCCGCATAGAGCCCGAAAGCACAATCATACGATCACTCAGCCGTCTGCAAAACCAGATCGAACATGAGCCATGATAAGAAGTGTTCAAACTCTAAAGATGAAAAATGATGAAAATATTCTAAGTCTGGTGAATCTGGGCACGCCTAGAGAAGAAGGGCGCCCAAGTTTTTATGAGGTCAAATGAACTAATTTGCAAAAGATGCCTCCAACATGACTTCGTCAGACTTGATCAAGCTTTCCGACGAATCTGTCAGCTCGTCTGTCAGAATCAACAGTCATCAGATATCGCTAGGCGAACAGAGGAGAAAAAGTGAGAGAAAAGACAGTTGGAAGCAACAGTAAAAATCCAGAATAAAAACTAACTCTGGAAGCTATGGGCGCCATACTTCAAGAAGGACACCTAGGGTTTTGAGCCACCAAAAGTCAATTTTCGGCAATGAGGTATTCAGAAGACCCCTTCCAGAATCATCTTATCTATCCAGTGAATCCGCCAGCCAGTTAGTCTGATCTACACAACACCCGGAATAACGAATTCATCTGAAGGTCACAAGACAAGCATAAAATTGAGGATCATGAAATTGACTAACTCTGGAGAAAATGGGCACCCTTTTCAAGGATAGGCACCTGACATTTTGAAGGGTCAAATGAAGTTTTTAGCAGATGACGTATCCAAAACCATATTGTCAAATTCGATCAAGCTCCGTTATGGAACGTTCAGCTCATTCGCCGGATCAATCTGGAAGCCAGGAGACAGAGCTGAAACATGGTTGAAAAATCAACAGAAGTTGAAAACACTGAAAAATTGGCTAAGTTTGGGAAAAAATATGGCATACCTCAAAAAAAGGCGCCCAACTTCTCATGCCTTAGTCAAATTTTTGGAAATTTCAAAAATTGAAGTTGAAGACCAAAGTCTAAGTTCATTACACAATCTTGAATTAGGGTTTTGAGGAATTAGGGCAAAAGAAAGTTGTTTTCTCAAGACGGAGCTTATTTAAAGCACTTTTGTGTTTTATTATTCATTATTTTTGCAGGTGGTCTTCAAGGAGAAATAGAGCAGCAACTTCAAACCCTTATTTTCAAGATTCAAAAGATTAACTTGCTGGTTTTTCATAATATTTTCAGATCAGCACTCAAGAAGGCTTGCTTTTTCATGTTTTTCCTATCAAGACAACAAATCTTTGAAGAAGGAGACCATTACTTTCAATTTTCAACGAGCTGGTTTATACTAGTTTTGTCTTCTAGATAATTTTTGGAGAATTTTCTCAAAGTTGCAGTAGCTGCTTTTTATCTTGCATGTCAGAGAAAACTTCAAATTTTACAACTTCCAATCTTCTGGCTCTATCTCAAATATTCTTCTGAACAAAACCCATATCACAGCTTTTTCAGTGAATTCTCAAGTGGCTTCTTTTTCAGTGAAACTTCGAGGTTTTCAAAATCTAACCAAATGGGTTCATCCAAAATGTGTTCATGAACAATACCCAGATGCCAGCTTTTTCCCGCTTTTTCGAAGAAAGATTAGGGTTTGCTGTTTTTTCAGTCTTCACTTCATATTTTCAAAAACGGACGATCTGGGTTGGCTTGGAAAGAAATTATAATCAAAACCCATATCTCATGAAAAATTCATTCGTTTAATGAAGAAAATCAACAAGTTATTTTTAGGGTTTGTGCTGAGCTTGTCAGAGCATAATCAAGTTTACAGTCAATCTTCATGTTTTTCAGCATAGAGTACTCTCCCATTGAATTTAGAACCATAATTATCTGAACGGATATGTTGGGAAATGCTTATCAGTATCATCATGGACATAAAACGTCATCATCTCAGTTGAAGAACGTGCAGAGGGAGTGGTATGAGCGAAAGGACAAGTGTCAGAAAAAGTTGTGCAATACTCTTCCATGGAGGAATCAAGAGAAGTGTCAGAATGCATAAAGTTGCAGAGCCGCCAAGTTATCAATTAGTGAGTCATTTTTTGAGGCAGCGATGTTTTTCAAGAACATAACTCATAAAGAAGCTAATGATGTCAAAGATTCTCTAAGTTTGGTTGCAAAAGAGGAGAAGATCTTAGAAAAGTGGAATACAGCTAAAGATAGTATCAACACTCCTGATAGAGAGGCAGTTTCCTGCTTTTTGGCGGATGTGTGAGAGATTTGAAGCGGTAATCTTCTAGAAGCTTTCCCCAAGCTTTCTTTCCATTCTTATCTCACGCTTTCTTTCTATTCTTGTCTCAATTCTTATCCACTCTTTGAAGAAGAAGGAAATCAAGTTGTAATGAGTTGGCATTTCCTATTTTACATGCTTTCTTAGGTTTTAGATGTTTTAATCTTGTTCTAGATTTAGAAATAAAGCTTGCATGTTGGCAAGTCTTAGTTGTAAAAGCAAGGAGATTTTAGGGTTCCCTACACCTCTGCTTAGTTATAAATAAGAGCAGTGTTTGCTCATTTTAGTTTAACCATGCTTGTAATAACAAGACATAAGCGTCTTTAGTACCTTCTCTTTATTATTCGATATTGTTCACTTTGTGTAAAGAGCAAGTTTGCATGCCTCTTTAGCTGCACATACTTGTTTAGTGCATGTGTTGTGTTGATTATAATTAGGTTGATCGCATGTTGCAAGCATGTTGCTACAACTTGTTGTCCCGAAGTTGTAATCCTTGTTCCAAAAACATGAGTAAATAAAATCTTGAGCGTGCTTTGTCTGCCCCGATATAAATATCTCAAATTTTAGTCTATTTGTTTTTGTGTTAGAAGTATGAGTAAATAAAATCTTGAGCGTGCTTTGTCTACCTTGAAATAAAAGTCTCGTATTTCCATAATACTTTTATGATCTCTTTTTCAGCTTGCCTTAAAAACATATGTTGAAGAATAGTCTATTTAAGTATCTTTGTCAGAAATCAAACTCGTCCATTTCTAAACTCTCTTGCTCTGCATTTACTTGAGAGGGTAGAAACGTTTTAAGCGTAGGTTAAGTTGTAGCTGTCTAGTTTCATTAAAGGGAAAACCTCAGCCGCAACATCTAGTGTTCTATAACCTTGTGTTCTCGCAGCTGAACCAAAAAGATAGGCGTAATTAAGTTTAGATTACTTTTCTTTATGCAACTCAGCAAAAGAGGGAGCTTCCCCTCCTAATTCGAAGAGCAGTTTACTGCACACAGCTATCCGTTTCCAGAATGCATTCCAGAGGTGCGATTTGAAACGCCAACAAGTTGTATGTCACACCATCACGAAACTCTCTGAAAACCCAAAAGGAATCCGAAATCCGATATGTAAAAATCCAAAATGCAACCGTCGTAACTTACTAAAAATAGTAAGTCCGGAAAAGTTCTCTAATTCAGTTGCATGTCATACAACTGCGAAGCTCTCTGAAAACCCAGAAAGAATCTTGCAACCAATCTGCAAAACTCCAACATGCGAACCCCTGAATCCTCAAAAGAAACCTCCAAGTAGCTGGAAACCCTAATTCTACCTCTGACTAGCCTACGAACATCCAAGAATAGGCTAACAGTTACTGGAAGATGTTGTGCTAAAAATGGGGACATTACACCTTTGAAGACTTCTTGTATTTCCATTAACAATTCTCCATGTTCGAAGACACCATGAACGACCCCTTCTATTAGTCTAATATTGGCGGCCAAAAATACTTCGGATCTTAATTGCATTTCAGAGACCTCAAACGTAAATCTTGCATTCCCAATCCTTCAGTTCTTTAATGTATTTCTTGCAACGATTGATGAGAATATTGGCCACCATAACAATTCTCAATAAAATGATGCGATTCCATCCAAACATTATGCGGCTGATGCTTAGAAGTAATGCTACTTCGTTGATGACGTATTTCCTTTGAAATGTTGGGGCTCATCTTCTTTGCAGATCAATTCTTTTAATTCAAACAAATGAATTAAATATATAGACCGTTCCAAAATGCCATTTGCACATTTATAATTAAGCGACTAAGTAAATATGAGATGATGGTGCGCTCAATTATGTTATTTCCCACAATTCACTTTCATCACATCACCTTGAAATTCAGCATCACAAAGTTTTCATTGATTCTGGCAACTCATACTGAAGTTGTTAACCGTTATAGAGCAGAAGTGTCTTCAGAAAACTACAATTCCGGCATTAAATGATAAGAGAGTTTAAATAACAGTGATCTTCACGTAATATTCCTCCGTCCAAATAAACCAAGTCATTTCTTTGAAGATTCAACTAATCAATGGATATTGTCAGACTGAATCTTTGCCACATATATCAATTCTTGATTTTTTCAAAGAGGGTATGATATCCAATATCTCCAAGATACACAAATTGGTCTCTTTAGGAGACCTTACAAAATTGAGAAACTTTGAAACCAAAAAATCAAAACTAGGTTGAGTTCAAAAATCCCATTGTAATCTGTTACTATATCAAAGTGAAAGGTCTGAGACTTTGAATAACCTTTCCAACTGGCTAGGGTGTTTGCAACAACACCGAAACCTAAATGAGATGGAGCAGCTCCAACTCCAAAACCATAGAGGGTTCAATACTCAGAGAAAATTAACTTCACATGTTTTCAAATTGCTCCACAATGTTTTTTATAACCTTTTCCTTGACCCTTGGCTTCCCCTTGCCCAACTCTTCAAATTACTTTCCTCTTTTAATTTTCAATTGTGAATTAGTTTTGTTTTTTGCATTTAATAAGTCGCTAAAATATAATATTATTTAATTAATAATATTTCCTTTTGAATTAACGTTTGGAAAAAAATATAACTAATTAAAATAATATTATATTTCTCGATGTAATAAAAAATGGGACATTACAATTCCTCTTGTCCCAAAGATTGCTTGCCCTTGAGCAATCTGCATCTACAAGCCAAACTGAATACTAGGATCCCAAATCAATATTGGAGGCTTCCATGAATCTCTGTTGAAAACAATGCCTGATACTATTATCACCATATTGTTCCTATCAGACATTTTGCAAATCAATTGAATGAAATCAATAAACTCTTCTTCAACATTCACTGAATCCCACGTGATTCCAGGATTCCAAGAGAGTTGCGGGAAAAAACCACCAAGCAAACACTACGCTACTCTGATTAAAATCATCTGATTTGCACGCCCAAACTGTATCAATACTTCCTGAAACTCCAAGAAGTGCTCATCAAATCTGAAATCCATGAAGATACTGAAACTAATACCGTGGAACAAGAATTGCCAAAACAATTTAAGGAAATTCACTTCATTATCGAACTCAGTTTTGAAATTAGTTGAGCTTGGAAACATTGATGCACGAATAGAATCTGAGAGAATCCTCACAATCAACCGTAACAATGATCAAAAAAATTCACCATCAAACTGCCAATCAGCTCTATCCAACTAACTTACCCAATCAATTCTCTGTTGCTGCTCAAGAATGAATTCCTCATTTATATGCATACCTTGATTTTCCATTTCATGTAGAGTGAGTGGGCAATGGACAATAGTAACATTAACACAATCCAGATCTTGCATCAATATTTCACTGCTGGAAGAAGTATTTGAATCCCACCCTTCATCACCAACATCTGGAGAAATTCCTTCATCTAACTCAGAATACATTTTCATAGAACACATTTGCACCAACTTCAAATAAGGGATTATCAAAAATATGAAAATCATACTGATGAAAATTTAAATTATTTGTTCTTTCAAGACAATAATCCAAGTCATAAGTCTCTTGTATGTAATCAAGCTCTTCAATGACTTCTTGAATCTCTTAAGCTCTTTCTTTGTTTTCTTGTTCCTCAAAAAAAAGAGCAGTGGTAATCTGATTTTCAGCTTCTCTTAAAGACCTTTGAACAACAAACAATTCAGCCTTTGTTTGTTCATTCAATTCCAAAGTTTCATCAACAGCTTAGTAGCCTTGTCTATCTCATGAACTACATCCAAAAAATCTGTCTTGATTTCTTCCATAACATTCTTAATTGAATTCAAATCAGCAAGGGAAATGTTACACACATCTTGATCCTTTGGCACATTATAGATCAGATTTTCCACATACCTATGTGTGTCATCAAAATTGGACAAAGCTTTAACTTCCTTTTCAGTAGATAACAAGTTTTGATTGCTCCAATCATAACCTGGCAGAGTTGACGATGTGTTGCTATGAGGTGAAAAAAAATCAGAATTTTTCTCAACTGTGCTCCCAAAATTGTCACAAATTTGTTTTACTTCTCTTCACATCTCAGCAATGGTATGTTCAAGGTCACTAGCTCTTTGCCTCATATCAGTTTCAAGCAAACATAAATCAGATTTGTGACCACTAGAAACAACGTCCTTTGTGTCTTCCTCAATGCATGACAACTGAGAAATAATCAAATCAGTATTAGTAATGGAAGAATTTTCAGCTTCTTCCCTCATATGTTCGGTTGGGAATTCAAACCAAAATCCGTTTGAATTGTTGAAATGAAAGAGAAAATCATTACCTAATTGGAGATTATAACCAACAAACATATTAATAATCTCCACTGGTTTTGCACTTGTGACTTCCTCATGTGAATCCAGAACTGTTGATGCCTCATTGTTCTCATCCTTAGTATGCATAGGCAAATGCATGTCTAAAAGTATTGTTGTGACCTTTTTCACACATCACCCCATCAAGATGGGGACCCCCTAAATTTTGCTCCATTCTGGTCTTTTGGCT
>CM021102.1:308671173-308767737 GCA_007115665.2 Sequoiadendron giganteum
ATGCGGACAAGCATATAGTCTACATTAAAGTCATGCGAAAAAGAAGAGCCAACATCCTTTCCAATTATCCATAATATTATGCTTCTATGAAGTTAATTTGCTTGCAATCCATTACAACCCTTATTCTATCATTCAATTAGCATCAAACAAATAGTACCTGCATGGAAATAGAAGTAATTTGAGTGCAAATAACGAAGGAAAATATTCAATACAAAATTGATACAATTATTTATCCCAGATACCCTAACCTAGGAAAAACCAGATCAAAAGATGCCCTTTGTGACTTCTTTAAGCTCAATAATAAAAGAATAATGTGATTGTGGCACTTGCCAAGCAAGAGAATGAGATACTTCACCATGGAAATCTCTTCCAAATCTTCCTACACTACTCCACAAACATTACTCTACTATTTCTCACATCTGAACTATCCAAAACATGAGGAAAATTGATGCAACAATTTCATTTAAATGACAACAATGTGTAGAAGTTGGAAACCCAACCAAGCAGCCATTCCTCTTCCACTATCAACACAGATTTACAAACTGTGAAATCCATGTGTCTATCATGTTCCCGTTTTGGAAATAGAGCCACAAAGAAGACCCCTAGCCTCTCCCCTTTTCTCATAGGCTAAACGATAAAGCAATGGAAATGTTTTTAATATTAGTTTAAGTTGGGCCCAATAATTTTTAAATTAAGGTGCAACTTAAATAATATTATTATTAAAATAAAAGTGTTTTTGACACTAATAAAATAAAAAGCATTTGTTAATACTTAATGTTACCACGATTTTTGTCTCCACCTAAAAACCATGTACATTTGTGCAAATATGCCTTATGTTAAAAAAAATCAGCTTATTCTTCGGTTTCCAGAACCTTGTTGGATTTTACCTCAATTGTCACAACCTTGTCTTAAATAAATAGTCGGCAAGCCAGCCTCTTCCACTTGTTCAGCAGGTGATGCAAGAATTGAAACCTGAAACTACAGACTGAAATGAGGCCAGTCTCTTCCACAATCGTGGGAAATGGCAAACAGTTAAGAATGCTGACAGTACTACTGTTCAGCTTACAATATTAGAGAATTGTCTGTCACGATATCAAGATCAAAGTATGTGGTGCTGCAATAAAATAGAGAGACTCTCCTATACCTATCTTGACTTCTCAAACTCAAACCTCAACTCAAAAACCCAATTTTAGTAATCAGATTTTGACAGACCTGCATTGAAAGTACATAATCAACAACCAGAAATTCGCTAAAATGTTGCTAACTTACTCAAAACCCATCCGAACAACATGAGATAAAACGCAAAAGCTTTTAATACTGATGACGCCCAAGATTGAACACAAAAACCACCCAACAAACTCTCATTTATTTTGCACGGATTTCAAGACAAGGCCAAAATGGTATGGCCCTCAAGGAGGGGCGATTTTGCTCTATAAAATCAAACTTTGGGAAATAAAATCTGAAACTTGGCTGGAAGGGTCGCCCAAACCTGCCAAATGCAAATAGCTACTACCCACAAGCCATTTAAAATCACTCAAAAACATCTAATCAAAAACTTAGTTCAGCCACAATCAAAACAACAACTGTAAAATTGCCTGAAATACAAAAACTCAACTACAGAATACAAGATAACTCTATTGTAACCAACTCTCAACTACTTGCTATCTTTCAAGCAAGAAGCTAAGCCAACTAGGAGGTATGCATCCCTCGAAGCAACTCTGACACCATTCCGGTAGCATAACAATACTGAAAACATAAGATGTTGAACTAAGAGCCCAATGCTCTTATTTATAACATTTCCTGCTCCAAATTCAAATTCAATCTCCCTCCAAATGGACGCCAAGACCAAACTCAAATTCACAATACCCATTAGTGTCATTTGCATTTCATTTCTCCAAGTCGTCCTCCTCCAAGAAGCATTATACTTTATTAAAATGTCAATAAAGTATATTATGGCATTCAAAATAATAATAAAGTGAAACACTTTATTAAACTGATTTAATTCCTCCAAGCTAAGCGTCAAAACAATAAAGTGAAATATAAATATAATTGACCACTTATTTCTCCAAGGTGTCCAAACATGCCTTTTAAATATTTCACTTAAAATAATATTGTCATCAAATATCAAACTTGCCAAAATAATCACCTCAAATGTTGGAGACCAACTGAATATACTACCCTGCCTGAAATAGCCATAATACCAAGTTGTTAAAACACTGCCAAAAATAGCACCAAGGGTGTTGGAGACCAAACTACTCAAATTGACCTGCCAGATATAACCACTGAACTGAACTATAGAAATCTTGTTAAAAATAGCATACTGCTAAAAATAGTAAGTTGTTCCAAACTCATTTTAACCACAATACGAACAGTCGTTGTACTTACTAAAAATAGTGAGTCCGGAAAAGTTTTCTGATTCAGTTGTGTTGTACCCCAAATTAAAAAAATTGCTACACTTAGGCATTTTGAAGAAATGAGTCCAAATACTGTTAAATTTGTCAAAAAAGTCAAAATTGGGGTTTGCATGTCTTGCATGGGGGTCAAAACCTTGAAATTTTCAAAATTTGACAATCTGGGTCGGTTCAAAATGATCAAACCTACAATACCCAGATTTCAGTTTTTCATCCCTAAATTTTAGGAAAATTTCTATTTTTAGCAATTTTCTAAAAATAGAAACTTTTTCTGGGTTTTTTTGGGTTTCTTTCGAAATGGATACTTGCAAAAAAATTTAAAAATAGAAAGTTTGGCTTCTAGGGTCAAGATTGATTTTGATTGGCTTAAAATACTTCCTCATCGGGCTGGTGCAGTCAGAATCACAAAAGGATTAGTTTTACCCTAGTGGGTCTATTCTGCTTTTTCAGAAGCTTTTCCTGGAGATCCAAGGTCATCAATGGAGGTCAGTCGGTTGTCAGGTGTCAGAATTAGATGTTCAAGCATCAAGCAGAAGTTGTTAACGATGAACGTGCACGAAAAACGAGGAAAAACGAAGAAAGGAGAATATTTTGAAAAAGTTGAAAAATGCAAAAATTTGGCTTAACTCTGGTGAATCCAAGCACCTCCAGTCAAGAAGGGCGCCCAAACCTTCATGCCTTAGAAAAAATTTCGTTTCCAACAGCCGAGACAAAGAAAGCACATCAAACGAGGAAGGATTTTGAAATTTGCATAAAAGTTTCTAAGTCTGCTTAGCATGGGCGCCTCTGAGGAGAATAGGCAGCTCCCATCTTTTTAAAGCATCAGATGATAAAACCAGAAGTGCAGCTCCCAGGCAATGTTGGTT
Organism: Sequoiadendron giganteum; assembly: GCA_007115665.2. Classification (NCBI taxonomy): domain Eukaryota; kingdom Viridiplantae; phylum Streptophyta; class Pinopsida; order Cupressales; family Cupressaceae; genus Sequoiadendron; species Sequoiadendron giganteum. The sequence continues at coordinate 308,674,451 of CM021102.1, forward strand.
AGATCTATCTCAGCTCCGCATAGAGCCCGAAAGCACAATCATACGATCACTCAGCCGTCTGCAAAACCAGATCGAACATGAGCCATGATAAGAAGTGTTCAAACTCTAAAGATGAAAAATGATGAAAATATTCTAAGTCTGGTGAATCTGGGCACGCCTAGAGAAGAAGGGCGCCCAAGTTTTTATGAGGTCAAATGAACTAATTTGCAAAAGATGCCTCCAACATGACTTCGTCAGACTTGATCAAGCTTTCCGACGAATCTGTCAGCTCGTCTGTCAGAATCAACAGTCATCAGATATCGCTAGGCGAACAGAGGAGAAAAAGTGAGAGAAAAGACAGTTGGAAGCAACAGTAAAAATCCAGAATAAAAACTAACTCTGGAAGCTATGGGCGCCATACTTCAAGAAGGACACCTAGGGTTTTGAGCCACCAAAAGTCAATTTTCGGCAATGAGGTATTCAGAAGACCCCTTCCAGAATCATCTTATCTATCCAGTGAATCCGCCAGCCAGTTAGTCTGATCTACACAACACCCGGAATAACGAATTCATCTGAAGGTCACAAGACAAGCATAAAATTGAGGATCATGAAATTGACTAACTCTGGAGAAAATGGGCACCCTTTTCAAGGATAGGCACCTGACATTTTGAAGGGTCAAATGAAGTTTTTAGCAGATGACGTATCCAAAACCATATTGTCAAATTCGATCAAGCTCCGTTATGGAACGTTCAGCTCATTCGCCGGATCAATCTGGAAGCCAGGAGACAGAGCTGAAACATGGTTGAAAAATCAACAGAAGTTGAAAACACTGAAAAATTGGCTAAGTTTGGGAAAAAATATGGCATACCTCAAAAAAAGGCGCCCAACTTCTCATGCCTTAGTCAAATTTTTGGAAATTTCAAAAATTGAAGTTGAAGACCAAAGTCTAAGTTCATTACACAATCTTGAATTAGGGTTTTGAGGAATTAGGGCAAAAGAAAGTTGTTTTCTCAAGACGGAGCTTATTTAAAGCACTTTTGTGTTTTATTATTCATTATTTTTGCAGGTGGTCTTCAAGGAGAAATAGAGCAGCAACTTCAAACCCTTATTTTCAAGATTCAAAAGATTAACTTGCTGGTTTTTCATAATATTTTCAGATCAGCACTCAAGAAGGCTTGCTTTTTCATGTTTTTCCTATCAAGACAACAAATCTTTGAAGAAGGAGACCATTACTTTCAATTTTCAACGAGCTGGTTTATACTAGTTTTGTCTTCTAGATAATTTTTGGAGAATTTTCTCAAAGTTGCAGTAGCTGCTTTTTATCTTGCATGTCAGAGAAAACTTCAAATTTTACAACTTCCAATCTTCTGGCTCTATCTCAAATATTCTTCTGAACAAAACCCATATCACAGCTTTTTCAGTGAATTCTCAAGTGGCTTCTTTTTCAGTGAAACTTCGAGGTTTTCAAAATCTAACCAAATGGGTTCATCCAAAATGTGTTCATGAACAATACCCAGATGCCAGCTTTTTCCCGCTTTTTCGAAGAAAGATTAGGGTTTGCTGTTTTTTCAGTCTTCACTTCATATTTTCAAAAACGGACGATCTGGGTTGGCTTGGAAAGAAATTATAATCAAAACCCATATCTCATGAAAAATTCATTCGTTTAATGAAGAAAATCAACAAGTTATTTTTAGGGTTTGTGCTGAGCTTGTCAGAGCATAATCAAGTTTACAGTCAATCTTCATGTTTTTCAGCATAGAGTACTCTCCCATTGAATTTAGAACCATAATTATCTGAACGGATATGTTGGGAAATGCTTATCAGTATCATCATGGACATAAAACGTCATCATCTCAGTTGAAGAACGTGCAGAGGGAGTGGTATGAGCGAAAGGACAAGTGTCAGAAAAAGTTGTGCAATACTCTTCCATGGAGGAATCAAGAGAAGTGTCAGAATGCATAAAGTTGCAGAGCCGCCAAGTTATCAATTAGTGAGTCATTTTTTGAGGCAGCGATGTTTTTCAAGAACATAACTCATAAAGAAGCTAATGATGTCAAAGATTCTCTAAGTTTGGTTGCAAAAGAGGAGAAGATCTTAGAAAAGTGGAATACAGCTAAAGATAGTATCAACACTCCTGATAGAGAGGCAGTTTCCTGCTTTTTGGCGGATGTGTGAGAGATTTGAAGCGGTAATCTTCTAGAAGCTTTCCCCAAGCTTTCTTTCCATTCTTATCTCACGCTTTCTTTCTATTCTTGTCTCAATTCTTATCCACTCTTTGAAGAAGAAGGAAATCAAGTTGTAATGAGTTGGCATTTCCTATTTTACATGCTTTCTTAGGTTTTAGATGTTTTAATCTTGTTCTAGATTTAGAAATAAAGCTTGCATGTTGGCAAGTCTTAGTTGTAAAAGCAAGGAGATTTTAGGGTTCCCTACACCTCTGCTTAGTTATAAATAAGAGCAGTGTTTGCTCATTTTAGTTTAACCATGCTTGTAATAACAAGACATAAGCGTCTTTAGTACCTTCTCTTTATTATTCGATATTGTTCACTTTGTGTAAAGAGCAAGTTTGCATGCCTCTTTAGCTGCACATACTTGTTTAGTGCATGTGTTGTGTTGATTATAATTAGGTTGATCGCATGTTGCAAGCATGTTGCTACAACTTGTTGTCCCGAAGTTGTAATCCTTGTTCCAAAAACATGAGTAAATAAAATCTTGAGCGTGCTTTGTCTGCCCCGATATAAATATCTCAAATTTTAGTCTATTTGTTTTTGTGTTAGAAGTATGAGTAAATAAAATCTTGAGCGTGCTTTGTCTACCTTGAAATAAAAGTCTCGTATTTCCATAATACTTTTATGATCTCTTTTTCAGCTTGCCTTAAAAACATATGTTGAAGAATAGTCTATTTAAGTATCTTTGTCAGAAATCAAACTCGTCCATTTCTAAACTCTCTTGCTCTGCATTTACTTGAGAGGGTAGAAACGTTTTAAGCGTAGGTTAAGTTGTAGCTGTCTAGTTTCATTAAAGGGAAAACCTCAGCCGCAACATCTAGTGTTCTATAACCTTGTGTTCTCGCAGCTGAACCAAAAAGATAGGCGTAATTAAGTTTAGATTACTTTTCTTTATGCAACTCAGCAAAAGAGGGAGCTTCCCCTCCTAATTCGAAGAGCAGTTTACTGCACACAGCTATCCGTTTCCAGAATGCATTCCAGAGGTGCGATTTGAAACGCCAACAAGTTGTATGTCACACCATCACGAAACTCTCTGAAAACCCAAAAGGAATCCGAAATCCGATATGTAAAAATCCAAAATGCAACCGTCGTAACTTACTAAAAATAGTAAGTCCGGAAAAGTTCTCTAATTCAGTTGCATGTCATACAACTGCGAAGCTCTCTGAAAACCCAGAAAGAATCTTGCAACCAATCTGCAAAACTCCAACATGCGAACCCCTGAATCCTCAAAAGAAACCTCCAAGTAGCTGGAAACCCTAATTCTACCTCTGACTAGCCTACGAACATCCAAGAATAGGCTAACAGTTACTGGAAGATGTTGTGCTAAAAATGGGGACATTACACCTTTGAAGACTTCTTGTATTTCCATTAACAATTCTCCATGTTCGAAGACACCATGAACGACCCCTTCTATTAGTCTAATATTGGCGGCCAAAAATACTTCGGATCTTAATTGCATTTCAGAGACCTCAAACGTAAATCTTGCATTCCCAATCCTTCAGTTCTTTAATGTATTTCTTGCAACGATTGATGAGAATATTGGCCACCATAACAATTCTCAATAAAATGATGCGATTCCATCCAAACATTATGCGGCTGATGCTTAGAAGTAATGCTACTTCGTTGATGACGTATTTCCTTTGAAATGTTGGGGCTCATCTTCTTTGCAGATCAATTCTTTTAATTCAAACAAATGAATTAAATATATAGACCGTTCCAAAATGCCATTTGCACATTTATAATTAAGCGACTAAGTAAATATGAGATGATGGTGCGCTCAATTATGTTATTTCCCACAATTCACTTTCATCACATCACCTTGAAATTCAGCATCACAAAGTTTTCATTGATTCTGGCAACTCATACTGAAGTTGTTAACCGTTATAGAGCAGAAGTGTCTTCAGAAAACTACAATTCCGGCATTAAATGATAAGAGAGTTTAAATAACAGTGATCTTCACGTAATATTCCTCCGTCCAAATAAACCAAGTCATTTCTTTGAAGATTCAACTAATCAATGGATATTGTCAGACTGAATCTTTGCCACATATATCAATTCTTGATTTTTTCAAAGAGGGTATGATATCCAATATCTCCAAGATACACAAATTGGTCTCTTTAGGAGACCTTACAAAATTGAGAAACTTTGAAACCAAAAAATCAAAACTAGGTTGAGTTCAAAAATCCCATTGTAATCTGTTACTATATCAAAGTGAAAGGTCTGAGACTTTGAATAACCTTTCCAACTGGCTAGGGTGTTTGCAACAACACCGAAACCTAAATGAGATGGAGCAGCTCCAACTCCAAAACCATAGAGGGTTCAATACTCAGAGAAAATTAACTTCACATGTTTTCAAATTGCTCCACAATGTTTTTTATAACCTTTTCCTTGACCCTTGGCTTCCCCTTGCCCAACTCTTCAAATTACTTTCCTCTTTTAATTTTCAATTGTGAATTAGTTTTGTTTTTTGCATTTAATAAGTCGCTAAAATATAATATTATTTAATTAATAATATTTCCTTTTGAATTAACGTTTGGAAAAAAATATAACTAATTAAAATAATATTATATTTCTCGATGTAATAAAAAATGGGACATTACAATTCCTCTTGTCCCAAAGATTGCTTGCCCTTGAGCAATCTGCATCTACAAGCCAAACTGAATACTAGGATCCCAAATCAATATTGGAGGCTTCCATGAATCTCTGTTGAAAACAATGCCTGATACTATTATCACCATATTGTTCCTATCAGACATTTTGCAAATCAATTGAATGAAATCAATAAACTCTTCTTCAACATTCACTGAATCCCACGTGATTCCAGGATTCCAAGAGAGTTGCGGGAAAAAACCACCAAGCAAACACTACGCTACTCTGATTAAAATCATCTGATTTGCACGCCCAAACTGTATCAATACTTCCTGAAACTCCAAGAAGTGCTCATCAAATCTGAAATCCATGAAGATACTGAAACTAATACCGTGGAACAAGAATTGCCAAAACAATTTAAGGAAATTCACTTCATTATCGAACTCAGTTTTGAAATTAGTTGAGCTTGGAAACATTGATGCACGAATAGAATCTGAGAGAATCCTCACAATCAACCGTAACAATGATCAAAAAAATTCACCATCAAACTGCCAATCAGCTCTATCCAACTAACTTACCCAATCAATTCTCTGTTGCTGCTCAAGAATGAATTCCTCATTTATATGCATACCTTGATTTTCCATTTCATGTAGAGTGAGTGGGCAATGGACAATAGTAACATTAACACAATCCAGATCTTGCATCAATATTTCACTGCTGGAAGAAGTATTTGAATCCCACCCTTCATCACCAACATCTGGAGAAATTCCTTCATCTAACTCAGAATACATTTTCATAGAACACATTTGCACCAACTTCAAATAAGGGATTATCAAAAATATGAAAATCATACTGATGAAAATTTAAATTATTTGTTCTTTCAAGACAATAATCCAAGTCATAAGTCTCTTGTATGTAATCAAGCTCTTCAATGACTTCTTGAATCTCTTAAGCTCTTTCTTTGTTTTCTTGTTCCTCAAAAAAAAGAGCAGTGGTAATCTGATTTTCAGCTTCTCTTAAAGACCTTTGAACAACAAACAATTCAGCCTTTGTTTGTTCATTCAATTCCAAAGTTTCATCAACAGCTTAGTAGCCTTGTCTATCTCATGAACTACATCCAAAAAATCTGTCTTGATTTCTTCCATAACATTCTTAATTGAATTCAAATCAGCAAGGGAAATGTTACACACATCTTGATCCTTTGGCACATTATAGATCAGATTTTCCACATACCTATGTGTGTCATCAAAATTGGACAAAGCTTTAACTTCCTTTTCAGTAGATAACAAGTTTTGATTGCTCCAATCATAACCTGGCAGAGTTGACGATGTGTTGCTATGAGGTGAAAAAAAATCAGAATTTTTCTCAACTGTGCTCCCAAAATTGTCACAAATTTGTTTTACTTCTCTTCACATCTCAGCAATGGTATGTTCAAGGTCACTAGCTCTTTGCCTCATATCAGTTTCAAGCAAACATAAATCAGATTTGTGACCACTAGAAACAACGTCCTTTGTGTCTTCCTCAATGCATGACAACTGAGAAATAATCAAATCAGTATTAGTAATGGAAGAATTTTCAGCTTCTTCCCTCATATGTTCGGTTGGGAATTCAAACCAAAATCCGTTTGAATTGTTGAAATGAAAGAGAAAATCATTACCTAATTGGAGATTATAACCAACAAACATATTAATAATCTCCACTGGTTTTGCACTTGTGACTTCCTCATGTGAATCCAGAACTGTTGATGCCTCATTGTTCTCATCCTTAGTATGCATAGGCAAATGCATGTCTAAAAGTATTGTTGTGACCTTTTTCACACATCACCCCATCAAGATGGGGACCCCCTAAATTTTGCTCCATTCTGGTCTTTTGGCTTTGGTTCGCTCTCTCTCTGGTCTCTGGTCCTTCCGGGGATGTCCTGTCGTTTGACCCAGGTTAAAGTATTGGTTAAGTCTGTGTAATTAGGGTTTTCATCCTTCAGGCTTATTAAAGGTCAAACTGAGTTATAAAATTGAAATCCAAGCTCAGTACAGCAGTCAGAAGGCTTCCAGCAGAGTCCCCCTAAATTTTCACTGTATTCCGGCAACTTACTATTTTTAGTAAGTATTCAATTTGGGACTATTTTATTGAGATTTTGGAATTCTGTCAGTTCCACTGCATCCGGGTAACATCAAGCTGCCTACACGTAAATTTTGAGCCAGATCAGACGACTTGCTATTTTTGGCAGTTCAGGCTTCAAGAGCCATTTTCAGGGTTTCCACATGAGCTTTTCAGATGCATGTCTGGAGAATCCTTCTGGGTTTTCCAAAACCTTCGCAGTGATGTAACATGCAAACCGAGACGACCACTTTCAGAGTTCAGCCTTCGGAGGCTATTTTTAGGGTTTGCATGCGGTGTTTTTCAACGCATGTCCAGGTATTCCTTCTAGGTTTTTCAAGAGCTTCGCAACGGTGTGACATGCAAGCGGAGAAGATCGAGTTTTGAGGACTTACTATTTTTAGCCAGTGCAAGCATGCAGACCAGTTTTCTGGGTTTTTCTGGTTTTTTGAGATCCCACGAGCAATAGGACATGCAAAACCATCCGGCAGTGGATGAGTCACTTTTTTAGGCAGTTTCTATTTTTAGCAGGTACGCTCTGGCAACCGCCCCCAACACTCCAGTTCAGCAAACAGAACGACATGCAGAAGGAACGAAGTCAAACGGAGATCGTTCGGGATACATACAAGTCAAATTAGGGTTTCCACTTTTATAGGGGGTAAAATCCAAAAATAGCCGAAACGAAGCACCCCACCAATGTCAGCACACTTCAAGGTACCTGCTGGCAAAATTTGAGCGAAATCGGAGAACTTACTATTTTTAGTAAGTCAGGGCACGGCTATAAATAGCAGGTCTGCACCCGAGGTTGGCATCAGAGTGACACTCAAGCTATCAAGATCAAGCGTTGCAACTTTCAGGCAAAACGGAGCTACTGAAGTCAGAAAGTCAAAACTTACTATAAATAGCAGGTGGCTATAAATAGCAGGTCAGGGCAGAGACTGGCAAAACAGGTTCACAAGGTGAAGAAGATCATATGATGAAATTTTCAGGCAAAACGGAGCCTTAGAGGTTGAAAATCAAGGGACTTGCTAAAAATAGCACAACTTGCTAAAAATAGAATGCAAAAGCAATAGCAAGCAGAGACATGAAAATTTTCTAAGTATGGGAAAATGAAAGCAAGAGCTCTAAAAGGCGCCCACCTCAAGAATGAAATCTGGAAATTTTCTAAGTACAAAATTCAAAGTTGAGCAGAGAAAATGCGCCCACCTTCAAGGTTGATAACTTTAAAATTTTCTAAGTATGAAACGGAAGTGGCACCCCTCAAATGCGCCCTCACCCTCAAGTTGAGAAGAGTTCAAAAGTTTCTAAGGCACGAAAATAAAAGTAGCCTACCTCAAATGCGCCCTCACCTTGAAAGGATATTGAAAATGTTGGAAAAAGTTCTAAGGCACAAAATGAAACTAGGCATGTGGAAATGCGCCCTCAAGGCAAGTGAGAAGACTTTGAAAATTGTCTAAGTCACAAAAATAAAAGCTCACCTCATGAAATGCGCCCTCATCTTGAAGCTACCCCATCAAAATGCGCCCAAGGAAGATGTTGCCTAGTGAAAAGCGGCTAAGGCATTGAAAATAGAAGTTCACCCTGTGAAATGCGCCCTCAAGTCTAAGCTTGGCCTAGTAAATGCGCCCAAGGGGTCAAGAGGGTGGAAAAACGCCTAAGGCAAAATTAAAAGTTCAACATCTAAAATGCGCCCCAGGTTATAAAGGTGTTTAAAAAAAAAAAAAATGTCTAAGGCAAAAACAAAAGCTCACCCCATGAAATGCACCCTCAAATCAAGGCTTACATGTGAAAAGCGCCTAAGTGTTTGAATGGAAGCATGGCACATCAAATGCGCCCTCAAGAAGGAGAAAAGGTGAAAAATAAACTAAGGCAGGGAACAAAAGTAGACCCTTCAAAATGCGCCCACCTCAAGTGTAAAAGGGTTGCTGGAGAAAAAGCGGCTAAGGCAAGGAAATAAAAGTATAAGGTGTAAAATGCGCCCTTGTGCTAGGAATAGTTGGGCCGAATTTTTTTCTAAGTATAAGAATGAAAGTAGCCATGTGTATTTGCGCCCCCAACTTGAAAGTTCAACATGCCAAATGCGCCCTCACCTTGGAAGAATATTGAAGATGTCGGAAAATGTTCTAAGGCATTGAAATGAAAGTGGAGGGGTAGAAATGCGCCCTCACATGAAAGCACACTACCCCATTTGCGCCCATGGTGAAAATAAAATCAAGCCCTCTAAAATGCGCCAAGGGAAAGAATTGTTAAGTGAAATTCTTCTAAGGCATAAAACGAAAGTCAATGGGGTTGAATGCGCCCATCTCCAGCAAAGAAGTGTGCCCATGAATGAAAGCTTGAGGTAGTATTTGCGCCCAAGGTAAAGTGAAGACCCTCAAAGAAAATTCTAAGTCATCAAAGTGAAAGCTCATGGGTCAAAATGCGCCCACCTTCAAGATATTCAAAATGTTGAAAAAAAAAAAATTGTCTAAGGCGTGTAAAATAAAAGCTCACCCTATGAAATGCGCCCAAAAAAAAGCAAGTTAGAAGCCTTGAAAATTTCTAAGGCAAGGAAATGAAAGCTGGAAGTGGTGAATGCGCCAAAGGAAGGGTGATGACTTAGAAAAGGTTTCTAAGTGTTCAAAACGAAAGTGCCAAGGTAAGAATGCGCCCTTGAAGGGGTTGATGAAATTAAAAATTCCTAAGGCCTGGAAATTTGAATTTGAATGAGAAAGAAATACGCCCAAGGAGTGAGGATTTAAATTTATTTCTAAGTATGTGGGCGAGGGGTGCAAGAATAAAAAATACCAAGGGTCAAGTACGCCAACAGAGAAAATGTTCGAAAATTTTTCTAAGTGAGATAACTTTTCACTAGAGAAAATACGCCCTTGGCATGGAAGGATGATTTGACGAATTTTAAAATTTTCCAGACATTTAAACAGGGTTGGCGACTTGATAAAATATTTTCTAAGTGAAAATCAAATGAACCCGTTTAAAATGCACCCATGAGTTAACAGAGTTTGAAAATTAATTTCCTAAGGGAAATTTTAATATTTTCAGAGGAAATTCGTTTTGCCTAGATTATTTTCCTGACGGAAGTTAAATCTCAGAGGATGAATTATTTCGAGCAGGCAAATAATTTTTAATCACCTGGAGTTGAACATTTTAAAGAGAGAATTTAAAATGTCTAAGGCAAATTTTATGAAATCGAGGATTTAAATGACAGACATTTTAAAAGTTGGAAATAAATTTACAACTCCCACGAAATTTTTCGAGTTGAATTTATTTAAACACTGCGAGATTTTAAAATGGAATTTTAAATCAAGTCAAGTAATTTTTTTTTCTCACGAGTTGTTTAAATCGCCAAGAGTTAACTGGCAGACTAAGAGGAAGAATTCGAATTTTTACAAGGAAGGAATCATTATTAATGGCAACTACCATAATGACCGGCTGACGACTAGCCCACTACTGCGCTTGAATTAGAAGATTCCGAACAAAGAGAGTGGAAAATTGATGAAGGTGCTAAAAATAGCCCCAACACTACTTAGCAGGATTCTCCGAGAAGAATTATTTAAACAATCTCTTCTCTCATTTCTCCTCACTTTTTTTGAAGTTGAAGTTGCTGAAGAAGTTCTTGAAATATTTTCGAAGTTGTTGAGGAGAGAATTTCCTTGAAAGTTTATTTTATTTCGGAGTGTTGAGTTGCTGAGAGTGCGAAGTTGCTGAAGAAATTTCTATTTGCCGAAGAGCTGAGAGCTTGTTGCTGCAATTTTGAAGATTGAAGTTGTTTTCCAGAGCTGCTGGAGGTTTATTTTCGAAAGTTGAAGCTTGCTGCGGATTTTACTTATTCGAGCTGCTAGAAGTTGAAAGTTGCTGAGGTTGACGAAGTCGAAACAAAGGATTTAATTCATTTTGTGCTGAGAAATTATCCACATTGCTGAAAGTTGGTAGTTGGCTGCAATTTTCTTCGCCAGTCGGAAGTGCAGTCGTTGAAAGCTTCTTTATAAGCTTGAAGTTTTTTATACAGTACGAGGTTTGGAGTTAGTAATTTATGCTGAGAGTTTTTATTTTCAAAAAGCTAACTCCACGTTCGCAGCCGTCTCGGAGGTTACTTCATTTTATTTAAAAAATCTGCAGCCTAGCTTATTGCTATTCTATTTTATTTTGCAGATGGCCGGAGCAAAGGATGTTGCAGGAACAAGCAGAGCCGCAGGCAGAGCTGCAAACACTGAAGCAGGCAAGGCTAGCTCATCCCGGCAGGCAATGATTAAAAGGCTCGCTAAGCCATTTCTCCCAAAGTCAGCAATAGTTTCAAAGTTGGCGGGATTAAATGACACCAACCTTGGTTCATTTAATCTAAATGCACTCAAATCGAGGATGTTCGGGCTAGGGGGCCATCAACCATCAGTCACGGCACATAATATAATGAAGAGTGGAATCTACGCAGCTGCTAGTTTTCCGCCAGCAATTCAGTGTCCGGAGCTAATTATGGAGTGCGCCAATCACTACAAGCCAGAACGTAGGACGATTGTCTCTCCGGATGGTAAACTGCTCGCCAACTTCACACCGGATGCCATCGGAGAGGCATTTGGGATTCCAACTGCTGAGGAGATGTTATACAGGACAAATAAGAGGGCAGATAAGATGTACTCTTCCTCTTTCGAAAGAGTCACTGCAGTCATCAACAGAGTTTGGATGCAGAAGCCGAGGCCACCCCGCACTAAGCTCCCAAAGCAGATAATTGCCGAGGACGTGAAACAAGAATACTGTGATTTGATAATGATGCTGAGCCGGGTGAATGGGAGTGCACAGGCTTACATTTTCGAGCCTTGGATGTTCTACTTCATCGAGATCATCTTGGAGGGAAAGGAGTGTGTCGATTGGGCTAGGATGATTAGCAACCACATCGATGAGCAATTCAGGAGCCTGAAGGTGACGAAGACTTTCTACATGAGCTCATATGTAATTTACATGTTGGCCAGAATGACTAAGTACAGAGGGATTTCGTACAAGGAGCCAATCGGCTGTGCCCCTGGTCAATTCAAAATCCACGAAGCCTGCACACAGCTACATTTAGCTAACATTGCCAACTATAAACGGGCAAATGATGCATTCACAATGCACATCGCGAGGACACTTCAGCAGAGGACGCAGCAGAGAATATCTAAAGAAGCACAGACATTGATTGAGGAATATGGGTATTGGCTCATCCAATTCCCGAAATTCACATATATTAGGCTGCAGGGGTTCACTTCGTATCCGTATCGGTTACCACGATACCCCACTGATCACATAGTAATGCTTGAGGTATCTAGGCAATTGATTGCCTACGATAAGATTCAGAAAAGGAAAAAGAAGGGTGGACTTGATTTCCCTATCACCATGGGAAATTCCATTGAGGTGTGTCCCTCTTTGCAGGCAGCCCGAGAGGCAGAGGACGAGCTGCAATCTTATCATTTGTCATATCACACAGGCAGGCAGGATTTCGATCCTTACAGGAACATCCGGATGATACAGAACGTTGAATACCGGCACAGAGCTCATCTGGAGGACTTTTGGGCAAATGCAGTGGATGAGGCTGAGATAAGAAGAAGGATGTTTTCCAGACTTCCTCTCAAGTTGATTAGAGAATGTGAGATTATTCCAGTTCCCGACCAGGTGGAGGAGGATGTCAACGTTATGCAACCCGACTATGGTTCAGTTAGGGATACTCCTGTCCCACCACCTGATTGGTCCGAGCCAGAGATCATGGACTTGGACACACTTTCTATCCCGGTGATGACTTTTACCAGGACTTGGGTCGACAGACATGTATGCAGACTCAAGAGCAAGTTGATCGCCCTTATTTATAGCTTGATGGGTGACCCAAGGCCGTTATCGGTAAAAAGGGGGAAACAAATTGCTCAGACATCGAGGGCACAAGTAGAAGTGCCAACCCAACCGATACCGTTGAGGATAGAACAAGCATCACCCGTGCACTCACAAACTCAGTCTTCGAGTTTGAGAGTGGTTTCATTATTTGCCGATCAGAGGGCAGGATTAGAGGAAGAGCGGGGACTTGAGGAGGTAGATCAGCCCAACGCCCGGGAATCAGCTAGTGTCAGTCTATCCAGGGGCGGCCAACAGGAGGAGGAAGAGGAAACAATGGCCGACACCCATTTTCAGCAGATGTTGGACACGGCTTTGGAAGAAGAAGAAAACACAGAACAGGGGACCCAAGGGTCGGGAGATACCCAGCTTATAGAGGAGGATGAGCCCGAGCAAACCAGTGCAAGAAGAGAGGAAGTGCACGAGATGGAGGCAACAGAAGAGCAGCCCCTTGTCATTTGTAATCCACAGCAGACAGTGCCTGATTGGCTTTCCGACAGAATGAGGAGAGAACCCGAGGATGATACGGATCCGGCCATTGAGATGGAGGAGTTCCTCAGGAGGATCAGTGCGCCACCAGAGAAGAAAAGGGCCCGAAAGTTTTCAAAGATCTCGACTGACGAGTCAGGCTCTCGCACGCTTCAGGTGGCTATTCCGAGGGAAGATTGTGATCGAACCGAGGAGAGGCCTGAAAATTACGTGATCACCACAGTAGAGTTGGGTCGTCCTACGGGAGCCCAAGTTATCGAGGAGTTCGATAACTCCTATCAGGCATTGAAGGATCAGTTGCTCCGCACGGAGGGGAAGTATAAGAAATTGAAGAAGGAGCACCAAACCTTGATAGGATACATGCAAAATCTAGCACGTCCAGGTGAACCAGCAAACCCAGCAGTGGAACGTCCATCAGAGCTTCCGAAGGAGTCAGTTGTTGCCTTAGAGGATTTGAAGAAAATGGAAACGGAGGCAGACAAGTGGGTTAGCCGTGTTCATACTGAGACAGGGAAATTCATGGAGGACCTCGCCGATGCTTATCGACAGGCCTCAAGTATTTTGGCACGGATGGATATAGTAGATCAGGCCTGGGGTGATACTCGCATCTATCAAACGAAGACTGTACTTCGTTTGGGGGCTTTGATGCATATACCTCTAGAAACCTTGGTGGATGGAGGTGTAATTCAGAGAGGTGATAGGTATGATTTCACCAGTTGGTACTCCTCGGTGGTCACAGGCCGTGGATTTCACGACGCAGCAAGGGCAGATTCAGCTAAAGTGAGGAAAGCAATGGGCAACATCTTGGGGGGAGTCCTCAATACATTAGAAGCCATATTTGCTAGAAAGTTGGTCCCAGAGGAGATAACTGCTGATGGCTTGAAAAGTAGACTGCCTCCATTCTTCTCAGCTGCGAGGTCACTTGTCCTGGATGACTTTGAGAATGTCTCCACGTTCTCTAGTATAATTCAGCATACCCAGGACGCCTTAGTGACATGGAGGAAATCTTACACCAGATACGGACAGACGGTAGCAGTCTTGGAGTTCCAGCTCAACCATATTCCACCGATCTCTGCACAGGAGGTTGAAGCAGTATTGGCCCGATTGATCGAGTTTGCTATCCGGGAGAAGGCCAGTGGGAACGCGCTGCTTGATGAGGATCTTCTTGATGATGGTAGTGGGCATTAATTGCTCATTATGATTCCTGCAGGGGAGTGGAGAATATTCTGTGCATTCATTGCCCACTCCTCTCTGTGGCGGTTTTTAGGGCAGAAACCCTAATCAGGGCATAGGTGGCTCGATCTGAGCCCTTCATTGTAATTCGATCTAAACCGTCCACTGAATTGGACTTATTATAAAAGGGGCATCCCCCCTCATTTGTAAATAATTAGATAGAGATTAGAATTGGAATTGGATCAGAGCTAGAGAGTAGAAGGCATATAGCATTTAGCTTAGAAGTTAGCTTTAGATTGAGGAGGGAAGAAAACTTTCCTTTGAAAGTTTTGTAAAAGGTTGTTGTGAACACTTTTCATAATACAAAGAGTTTCATTGCTTGGTGATTTCTTCTTTGTTATGAGTAGCTAGCAAGGCCATTTCGTCTTTCCAATTCAAGGTAGATAGAGTAAAATAAATTTTTATTTCATGCAAGTAGTTGTTAGCTGTGGAATGTGGTGTTTCATTTGAGCAAGTCTTCTCGTCCATACCACTAGCGGACTGGCTGACGGTGAGTTCGCCTTGCGTGGTCAACTGGAGTAATAGCGCTTAACTTCGATTGTGACTCATATGTCCATATGCATCGTTGTGATGGTATGAACATGTTGTGTCATGGTTTGAATATTTTCTCATCCTTTGAAGATTGCACCAACTTTGTGGAAGTTGTCCGGAGGGAGGCAAAGCGGAGTCTGGTTTGAAGATTGTTCGAATTGATCTTTACATTCCACCCTTTAGGAGTAGATTGTAGAATTCCTATCCTTATCCCCTTTAAATTCTGCATTTTCCGAGTCAGTCTAGATACCAGAACAATATTGCCAAATCATTCATGTCCTAATTGCTTCACATAATTGAACAACTACGTAAGTCCCCTTGAAATAACCAGCAAAACACATCAACCAACTGAGTCTATTCGCGATAAAAGGAACCTTGGAGTCGAACACAGGAACCTTCAAGCAATCTTAGCATGTGGGACACTTTGATCAAGAGAGAATAGAGTGACCGTTGGACAACTTTATTCTGTGCTGGCGTTGTCATAAAAAGCACGTCAACAAGTATCTCCTAAGAATCTGCTACAGAATCATTAGTAAACAAAATTTTATTCATGTCTTCAACATTAGAGCTCATCTCATTTATCTACACTGCCTTCTTCAAGTAGGGCTTCAGTTTTCCCTCACACTGATTGAACAAATCTTTGATCAACTTATCAGCAGTAGAAAAAATCTTTCCTTCCTATTCATGAACATCTAGTAAAAGAGATAGGAAGGGTTGAGGAATGTCATCAACCTCTTTGATAGTTAGAACTAGAATGTTCCTTGTGGCTGCACCTATATCCTCCTATTGTTCACTCCAAGTTAAATTGAAGAGGTAATGAAACAAATTGTATATTTGATCTTGCATACCCCCAATCTATGAGCAATATACTTGTTCTGAGTTCTGAAAACGTCTTCAATATAGTAGCTCTTGTGGAGTACTAACTGCTACCAGTTTCATCAAGATCCTGAAAGCTTTCTACAATCATGTGTAGTATTTTCTTCATAGTATCATCATCATAGGGCACTTGGGGTACCATGATTCTCCTCACTTCACTAAAGCATGAAGTAACCAATAGTTTGGTTTCTTCATCGGATGGCTCAACCAATAGGGTTGATTCTATAATGTCCCCATTTTAGCCATATGCTCTTTTGTGACTGATAGCCTATTTCTAGAGGCTCGTAGGCTAGTCAGAAGTGCAAATTAGGGTTTCCTATTTTGTGGGAGGTTTCAGTTGAGCTTTTGAAGGTTTGCATGTGAGAGGTTTTTATGCATTTCTGGTGGAGCATTCTAGGTTTTTGGAGAGCTTTAGGACGAGGAAACATGCATCATAAGAAAATGAAATGCATTTCTGGCAGATACTTTGCATGCGGGAAAGGTTTTTGGGTTTTTTCTGGGTTTTCAAAGAGCTTAAGAATGGTGTAACATGCATCTCCATCTGACAACCTTTCCAGGCACTTACTATTTTTAGTAAGTCATGATAGCTACCCAATTTGTGCTCAAAATGAGTTTGGAGACACTTACTATTTACAAAATTTTGTTATTTTTAGTAAGTTCTATTTATGTCAGTGTCATCCTAGCAACAGTTCAGTCATCTCCAATCATCTTTCTATTTTTGGCAGTGCTCAGGTTGGCAACAGTTCAATTTGCTTTCCAATTTTTGGCAAGGCAGTTTAGTATTCTTGGTTTTAGCTTTTTGAGGTGCATTTTAGAGAAAATGAATTATTTAAGTCATTAATATTCTACTTTCATATTGGTCCCCTTGGCCTAGTGTTAATGACTTAATGTTGTTTTCAAAGGTGGCTCTTGAGGGTGGATGCCTCATTATTAGGTAATTAAATATCTTATAAAGTTTATAATGTCCCCTTGCTTTGGGCGCCTAAGAGAAGGTGAATAA
The DNA here is from genome assembly GCA_007115665.2 of Sequoiadendron giganteum. Lineage (NCBI taxonomy): Eukaryota > Viridiplantae > Streptophyta > Pinopsida > Cupressales > Cupressaceae > Sequoiadendron > Sequoiadendron giganteum. The sequence goes on from CM021102.1 coordinate 308,691,320, forward strand.
AGTTTATTTTAAAATTCAAAAATTTCCAATTGTGCTTTGGGCGTCCCTTTTGGAGAGAAAAGAAGGAATGCGAATGGTCACCTCAAAATTTCTATTTAAGAAGGCTTCTTCTCCAGCATTTGGTATTCATTGTTGTTGGTTATATCGAAATGTTGCTGAAATGAATTCAAAGCTCTCACTTCAAGGAAAGCTTACCTCCTAGCTCCATCCATTCAGTTTCGTACTTGCAAAACAGTACCTAGCTAGATTTTGAAGACCGTGCTTCATCCAGGAGTGCATATTGAGTTTATTTTGACTTCCAAATTTAGATTGTTGTATAATTTGATTTGAGGTTGTTGGTTTTTGTATGGCTATAACTCATTTTCATTCACAACTCTTTGTGTGAGTTTTATTTGGTTCTGGGTATTCAAGCAATCATCTTTCCTAACTTGGGCGCCTCACCAAGTTTCAAATTTTATTATGAAGTCTCCATTTTTCTAGAGCAGGTCACTCTTGACAGGAGGGTTTTATAGTTTTTCCAGATCTGCATTGGGAAGCATGTACAAATAATTCATTACCATTTGGAAGAGTTTCTTGGGTTGTACTTGGTCGCCCATCTTCTTGCTCTCATTTGCTTTCAGTTTCACATCAAACAGAGAAGTTTGGAGTAAGTTATGAGCATTTTGGTGAATTCTTACCTTGCTGGTCTGATTTTTGTGTTTTACTGTTTCTAATCAGATTTGAATTAATTCTGATTTTCTGTTTATATGAAGCTAAAATCTGATTGTATACATTGTATAAGTTAAGGGTAGTATCCTTAATTCATTGGTTATGTTTAGCCTTCATTCTAATATGTTTTGCAACTGAAAAACTCATTTATTGTAAGGCTGGTTAGTAGTACTAACAGTCATTCTATTTGCTGCAATTTATTTTTGTATTAAGCTCCCACTGGATAAGTGGTTGAAGCATTTAATTTTCAGCACTTTAAGTTTAATAAATTCCCCCCACTGAACAAGTGGTAGTGAGGATTCATGGTTGGCTTGCCACCTCATAATTTTTAATAATCGCTCTCGTTGAATAAGAGGTAGAGCTTACTGTTGTGACCTTTTCACACATCACCCCATCCAAGATGGGGACCCCTAATTTTTGCTCCACCTCTTTGGTCTTTTGTCCTTCCGAGGATGTCCCGTCGTTTGACCTAGGTTGAAATGTTAGCTAAGTCTGTGAAATTAGGGTTTTTCATCCTTCAAGCTTGTTTGAGGTCAAATAAGATTATCAAAGTAAAATCTGAGCGCAACAGTACAGTCAGAAGGCTCAAGGTAGGATCCCACTGAATTTGTACTGAAATCTGACAACTTACTATTTTTAGTAAATACCTAATATGAGGCATTTCCCTCAAGATTTCGGGATTCTGACTGCATCAACACTTCTAGGTAACTTCAGGGTGTCTGCACGAGAGATTTGAACAGATTCTGGCAACTTGTTATTTTTAGCAATTCGGGCTTCAAGAGCCATTTTTAGGGTTTGAACATATGATTTTCCAATGCATGATTGGAGAATATATCTGGGTTTTTCAAGACCTTCGCAGTGAAGTGGCATGCAAGGCAAGATGATGACTTTCAGTGGTACAGCCTTCAAAGGCTATTTTTAGGGTTTGCATGCAGAGTTTTTCAATGCATTATTCTTCCATCCACTGACTAAATCTCCCTCACTGCAGGATTGTAATGCTTGATGCAATCAATTACGAATTCTAAGATTTGTACTGAAAAGGGAATAGATGTTGCTGCAAGAAGTCCTGAATGGCCAAGGTGCCTAATGGTGACATTGCATGTGTCTTCCAAAGCATGTAGATTGAATACTTGTTTGATGTGGTGTAAGTTAGTCTCAACTGTTTCGATGAAGTCATGATATAGTATTGATTTGGTCTTGAACTCAGTGGGAATGTACTCATACTGCAAAATGCGAAGATTGACTATAAATTCGCCTATATTCAGACAAGTTTTTGCACACTTTCTATTTTTAGCTTGCTGATTTTCTTCTTCAAACAGATGAATTTTTTGAAAATTATTTTGAGATATGGGTTTTGTTAAGAATTTTGTTACAAGCAAACCCAAATCATCTGTTTTTGAAGATTTTGAGTGTAGACTGAAAAAACAGGAAACCCTAATTTCCTTCGAAAAAGCATGAAAAAGTTGGCACCTGGGTTTTGTTCAGTAGAACATTTTGGATGACCCCATTTGATCAGGTGTTTAAAAATCTTGAGGTCTGATTGAAAAAGCAGCAAACCCTAAATCTTAAAACTTTTCTGAAAAAAATGTTGTGACCTAGATTTTGTCTAGAAGACTCTTCTAGAAAGACCCAAATGATTAAAATTTGAAAATTTTGATGTTTTCTGGGACATATGAAGAAAAAGCAGCTGCTGCAACTTCAAAAATTTCTTCAAAAATTATTCAGAATCTTGAACTGAGATGACCCAGATCACTAGAAATTGAAAACCTTGACCTCCTTCAAAAAATTGATGTTCTGGACGAAAAGGCGTGAAAAAGCAGGCTCTTCTGTGTGCTGGTCTAAAAATTCATGAACTTTGAAATATCGGCAATCTTGAGATCTCAAATCTTGAAAAGAAAACTCTTAAGTTGTTGCTCCACTTCTCCTTGGGCGCCACCTGCAAGAAAAATATGAAAAATGAAAGACAAAGGCGCCTTAAATAAGTTTAACCTTGAGAAAATCAACTTTCTTTTGCCCTAACTCTTCAAAACCCTAGCTTGAGCTTATGCATTGTACTTGGACGTTTTTCTTCTTCAAGTTTTGAAATTTTGAAAAATTTGACTAAGGCATGAGAGTTTGGGTGCCCTTCTTGGCTAGAGGCGCCTATCTTCTTCAGACTAAACCATTTTTCCAACTTTTTCAACTTTTTCCTGATTTTTAATCCTAGTTTGATCTTGATTTCCGCCCTCCAGATTCATCTCACGGATGAGCTAAATGATTCATTGCGAAGCTTGATTGAATATGATGAAGTTTGTTTGGAGGCAACTTATGACAAAAACTTCATCTAACACTTCAAAATGTCGATTCCCTATCTTCTCCAGGGGCGCCCATCTTAACCAGTGTTAGCCATTTTTATAAGCTTCAAGTTCTTGCTTGTTTTCTGACCTTTAGTTGAATTCATGATTTCGGGAGCTAAACTGATCAGATCGACTAACTGTCAGATTCACTGGATAGCTAAGAAGATTCTGAGAAGGGTCTCTTGGGAGCTGCATCCTCTGAAAGTTGAGTTTAGTGGGTCAAAAGCTTGGGCACCCCTGGCTAGCTGGGGCGCCTAACTTCTCCAGAGTTAAATTTTATTCTGAGATTTTCATCTTTGCTTTTGACTTCTGTCATTTTTCTCATGTTTTTCCCTCTGTTCAGCCTTTGAGATCTGATGCCTGCAACTTCCGACGAATGTGCTGACGGTTTCATTGGAAAGCTTGATCAAATCTGATCCAATCATGTTGGAGGCCTCGTCTGCAAATTCATCCATCTGACACCTCAAAAGCTTGGGCACCTATCTCCTTCTGGGGCGCCCACCATTACCAAACTTAAACCATTTTTTCATCAGTTTTCTTCTTGGAGTTTGAGAACCTCTTGTGATGGCCCCTATTCGATCTGAGTTTGCCGGCAGCTGAAAGATCCAATGAGCCAACGAAGACATCCGTTGCGAAGCTGATAGGAAAAAGAAGAGATTGAACATATCTGCAAACCCTAATTGTTGGATTAGGTCCTCCAAAAGGTTGGGCGTCCCTAGCCACCTAGGGCGCCCAAAGTTCCTAGACTTAGAATATTTTTCATTATTTTCATGGTTTGCATTTTGTCTTTCAGTTGAAACTCCTTCGTTCAATCTTTGATTTCGAATGACTGAGTGATCTGATGACTGCATTGTCGGGCTCACTATGGAGCTGAGAAGAATCTGAACAATATTGCTTGGCAGCACAAACCCTAATTCCATCATCTGATGCCTTGAAAAGTTGGGCGCCTCTCTTCTCCAAGGACACCCATGACTAGCAGACTTAGAAAATTTTCTGAGATTTTCAAATTTCTCCTTCGTTTGACGTGTTTTCCTTTGCTTTGCTATCGGAGACAAAAAAAAATTCCTAAGGCATGAAGGTTTGGGTGCCTATGCTTGACAAGGGCGCCTAGGCTTGGCAGACAGTCAAAATTTCGCATTTTTCAACTTTGACAACTTCCTTTCTCTGTTCTCTCTTCTTTGTGCACGTTCATCATTAGTAGCTTTTGTTCAGTGATGGAATGTTTGTTTATGATGCCTGTCAGCTGACTGACCTCCATTGATGATCTTGGTGCTCCTTAAAAGCTTCTGAAAAAGCAGAATAGACCCACTAGGGTAAAACTAATCTTTTCGAGATTCTGACTACGCCAACCTAATGAGGAAGTATTTTAAGCCAATCAAAATCAGTTCCAACCCTAGAAATTAAACTTTCTATTTTTATAAATTTTGCTAGCATCCATTTCAAAATAAACCCAAAAAATGTTCTATTTTTAGAAAGTTACTAAAAATAAAAAAATTCCTAAAATTTAGGGTTGAAAAACTAAAATCTGGGTTTTGTTGATTTGGTTCTTCTGAGCCGACCCAAATTGTCAAATTTTGGAAATTTCAAGTTGTTCACCCCCACGCATAACACGCAAACCCCAATATTGACCTTTTTGATAGATTTTGACAAGACTTTGACTCATTTCTTTAAAATGCCTAAGTGTAGCAAAAATTTTAATTTGGGGTACAACATTTCCTCAATCCAAGAAACAACAAAAAATAAAAAAGCATTTTTTGTAAAAATAGAAATTTTGATTTTTGGTAGATGCTGAAACTACCGACTTGAATTTTGGATCTTCCACAGCAACAACTTTATACTTGAAACATGACCCCCATATATGATTCTATCTCACTAAGCTGGAGTAGATTTTCCTGAACCTTAACCCTTCTCGCCTTCACATAGCATTTGAAACCATAGTCTTTCTTTTAATTTCACTCTTTCCTTCCTCTACCTGTGAAGGGGTCTCCTTTAAGATTTAGAGCTTGATAATCTTCATGAAAAAAACTCGCCCCAGAAAAAAACTCACCAAGCCAAAAATTGGCGAGTCAACAAAAGCTCGACGAAAACTCAGCAAAAACTCGGAAAAAAACTCAGCAACTTTTTCGATGTTTTTTTGCATTTTTCGCATTTTTTATGTATCTACCGAGTCTTTTGTAAAGACTCGCGAGTTTTTGGTGAAAACTCGCAAGTTTTTTGAAAAGACTCAGCAAGTTAAATTCATCATTGACATTGATGTGACAAGAATGATTTGGCATTTGGCTACACATATGATTGATCTCGATGTTTTTTAGGGGTAGTAATTTTGGATACCAACAAGATCTTAGTTTCTTTAGGAATATTTGGTAAGCATCTCCTACGATCTTTACTTATTTGAGTAGAAAAAAGTTAGTTTTTATATAAGGCAATCTGAAGATAGGGAGAGCAATGGAGAAAGTGGAAGATTGCATCAAAATAGCCTTTTACAAGCATCTGCAGAAAACAAAAGACGTAACATGCATCATTTGGAAAGAAACTATATATATATATATTTCTTGAGTTCAGATGTTCTTACTACCATGATAGATGCTAAGCATTTCACTCCATATAATTCTGTTTAGTAAGACAGACTTGTTTAACAATAGTTGTAAAGCTAAAGTGACAAGATTGTGTACAAAACCTTTGGTAGTCATCTTTTTACTTCAATTAGTAAAGTTTAATCTTTTCATGTAACATTCCTTTACGGAAGGCTTGTACATTAACAAAAGTCAGATCACTCACTGCAGTGACAGAAGTCGTTATAGCTTTTAGTCCAGATGTGCATGCATGAATCTCTGCCAAAGCCGAAAAATTGTTGTTCTCAAATTGGGACATCACGTCTGAATATAATGTCTCCATCCATTGCCCTACAAAGCGAAAAGCATAAGCAGTTGCCAGTAATGGAAATAGCTTGTGTTGCTGGGTCATGTAATCAAGCACCTGTCACAAACATAAGTAACTAATTAAAATTTTCATGAAGATATCCCTCTGCAGCTAGAATTGCCAACTGATTGAGCTATAAGCAATCAGTGACAAGCATATTTTATATGAAATATCACAATTCCAATAACACATGTGAACTTCTTTATCCTAGAGATGAGTGTAGGTTACCATACCTGTATTTCTCTATTATTATTATCAGAACCAAACTGTCGCCTGACAGCACTGTACCTCACAGCTATTGTAACAGCACGTGAGAGTTCAACTGAAGCTTCCAAGATGATGGTCTGGCGTGCAGCAATCATCCCTCCATATAATATTTGTTTGGGCACATCTTGATGTACATATTTGCCTTCTCTTGTTACTATAGCCATCCTGGTTGAAAACCACTGAATTAGAATAGGAAGGTAATCAAATTCAATATTTGGCTATTTTCATTTGTTTTAATAAGAACCGGTGTGTTTAGAATTATCTACCATGATTTCAATTTTCAATAACATACTTCTTTCGTTCTAATAAGAATCAGTGACTCTTGAACTAGCTTCAATGTTTTAAATAAAAAAGATGAATAAAGGCAACACAGAAAGCACAAATCATAAATCATAAATCACAGCAGTGTAAGAGAATACAACCTATCACTACATGATGTGCAAACTTAAGGCTTCTAACTCCTTTTCCTTGAATAATGCATCATCTAACATACTATTTTTCTATAGTGGTTTCCAAAAACAAAAATATTGGCATTAAAATTAGTATCAATTTTGGTATCAAATATCAGGAAACATTCAGAATATGTTGAAAATGCTATCAAGTTCAATTTATTCATGTTTTAAGTACCACTAAAAGTAAGAAAGATTTTGTCTTGTGAAGTTGGCACATCAGTTATTGCTTAAAAATACCACATCATCAAGAGAGCATCTTTTATGGTTGGGAATCACAAACTAGTGTACTATATAATACCGCATCAGCAAGTTTGTACGAGGTATTCGCGTGTGATTAAACTGCAAAAATCCATTATCCACTGTATTGTTTCCACCATTCCCAAACTTCTGACCAATGTCACCTACTGTTATCGTTGTCAAAGGTCTATGATCCTCCAAACTCCTTATTTGTACAATGAATGCTGTCCTACATGTAAATGCTTGGTTAGAAATCTGTACATAACAGGATTTTAAGTACTTACATGCTAGTGTTCTTTTTTATCATTGTGCTAAGAAGCTAGACAAACATACCATGCACACCATAATCCTTGTCCAATATCAGGCGTGCATGAACTATTGCATGTGTCGCAACTTTACCCAAGCCTCCTGGCCACCACTATCAAAACATGTATTTAAGCCATAATATTAATTTTTGGGGCCACATGAAAAAGGTGAAATTTCATTATTAAAGGGCAATGCCAATGAGGGTTTTTGAGTAATTACTTTTGTAGATGAAAGAGTTGGGCTGTTCAAGATAAATTCATCAGCATACGGATCAAAAGTAGCTGTAGTTTCTAGTCCTTGTACATTAGATCCGTGTCCAAGTTCTGTCTGTGCATAACAACCAATGATTGCCATGCTAGTTGCTAAAGGGAGCCACTTCTTTTGTTGTTCTGGAGTTGCCTGAGTTCTTAGTACAGGGACAAACATATTCTGCAAAACAAAGAAAAATGTCATCCTAAATTGAGTAGGCTTCTAAAACTGTTCCAGATAACATGAACATTTACAGAGTCCCACAATTTAATCAAGAATATCATACTCACATAAAAAATTCTCAATTAAAATATTATAGATCCGATAGGTTGCATGAAGAAATCTAGATTATTAAAACAACATTAAAAATTATTCTCTAGATAACAATGAAACCTTATTTTAATGAAACTTTTCTGGACAAGACAAACTTTGACAAAGCTAGTAAACACAATATGGGAGATGCGGGCATGGGAGGAATCATCAGGTATCATGATGGTACTATGATTTTCACATAAGACAAATATCTGGGTACATAAACCAATAATTTGGTCAAATTGATAGTTGTAGGTGGGAAAGGAATCTCACACAACCAAATTAAAAATAGGGGGTGATTCTCAAATCATAATCAACAAAGTTGAAAAATAGAATGGAGACAATCCTTAATAAAAATAACTTCTCCAAGGCTTCCTAAAGATAAAATTGCAACATCAAAGAAAATAGACCAACAAAATACCAAATGCATTGGCAAATGAAGCAATAGCTAGAGCAACATATGGAGGTAATCAAATATTTGAAAACCCTATTACTCTTCCTCTTTGTTGCTACACCTATGAAACTTTGCCTGCAGTCACATTGGTAGTCTTAGCTCAAGTCATTCCTATTATGTTGTTAATGTCTACTAAGTTCTTCAATCAAGTTGCAAACATGTCCAGTCATGGTTCAGTATTTCAGCAAACAGCTCTTGCAGATCGTTTGAGGTTGTACTATACCAAGTGAAAGATAAAGAAGTTGATACTAATAGAGGCTCAGGCAGTGAGGAAGACTAGAAGACGAGAAGAAGATTGGGGAATGGCTTACTAAGTCCCTTCAATGATACATTGAAGTAAAATAAGGCAAAACAAGGATGAGAAAAGAAGAGCACACAACTTGAGCAATAATGCCACAAGGGAAAAGGGATACAAAGAGCAAAGTATAAAAGTTGATGTCACTCCAAAGTGGCAAAGTCAAAATAAACTCACACCAAGGTGGTTAACATTTGTCATTTACACCAAACTTCAAAGGAAAAATAAATGTAAGCAAATTGCACCTTTTCAAATAGTTAAGCTGGTTAAAAGTGGTGATTTGAGTGGCAAGTGATGACCAAAAGTGCGATCACCAAGCAGAGTTTATGTATAATGAAAAACACAACTTTAGACTGGCAATAAACGCAACCAGCAAGAAAGGGAAACAAAACACCAAAAATAAAGTTGTGCTTTAATGTATCTTCGCCATGGTAAAGTTGAGACTCTAGTGGCAGTTGAGAAGAAAAATCGTGCGAAGTATGAAAAGAGTTAGAGACAAGGAATAAGTCAAGTTTTTCCAATGACAACACCAACACAAAGTCACAATTTTCCAATGGTATCACCATGAGATAAATGTGACACAATAAGTGGCAAGATAATGTGAAAACTACAACCAACAGGGAAAGTAAAAAAAACTAAGTCATAGCACTTAATACTTAGCTTTGCCATCACAAACTACAACCCAAGACTTGGAAAATGTGTTACAAAGTCATGCCAAATCAAATTCAATTTAAGACATGCAGGAAAGTCATGTTTTGATTAGTTCCCGATTGTTTCACACAATCAAATTGCGGTCCTATGGTGAAACAACCACAAAAAACCAGCACTCAAGTTTAAGTGAAAGCCTAGTTTCATTTTTGGGCTGGTGTAGCCTCTAGGAAATTCCACCCTTCTTACGATAATCAGTAACTTAAAGATTTTAGTGACTGTATGGATGATTTTAAAGCGAAAAGTGCAATATACACCCTAACTTTTTTTTTGTGTTTTTTGATATGTTTGCAGTTTGAGTTTAGAATATTGAATAACAATGGTAATGGTATCAAACCGAAATACTTTGCAATGAAATATACTGGAAGCTTAAACAATTTGAAACACCCACAGGCTGGAATATATTTCAGAACTAACACAGAAGTTGTACATCCATTTAATGTTTATTTTTACATCATCCAAATGACTAAAACACCTTCAAATTGGCAATACAAACATACCCATTTGCAGTTGTGTTAAAATTGTCTGAAAATGAACTGTGAACAGCAACATGTGACTTTGTAAATAGTTGCAAACTCCTCCAAAACCCCACTGCTCCACCCTCAACTTGTTTACTGAGTGTTCACCACACTTAGGTGCCCCAAAAGACACCAAATTCTGCTCAAACCCTAGGTGCCTTGCCTAGGAATTTCCACACCCTCCATGAACATGTACGGCTAGCTCCAAACTAGTACAGCCAGCAATGAGGGAAGTTTATTTTTTTGTTTTTTGAGTCCTCCAACTCGCTGTTCAAAACCTTCAAATCTGCTCATAAAATTCCTCTTGAAATCCCAGCATAGAATATAAAATTTGTAACAATATAGCTCTTGCATGATTCCTGGGTGAAACCACCTACAAATCTGAGCTCCAAAAGTTATTTTATTCCCCTCCTCAATTCCCATGCCCATCTTTGGGCATGGGAATACTAAAATCCCAGCATAGAATACTAAAATTTGTTGATGTGCAGCGTCTGGATGACTACTTCCAAATGCACATCATACAGAGATGAAATTTAAATATAGCCTCTCAGCTATTTAAATTTATTCATGATCGATTGATTATTAATGAAGAGGTGCTTCATCTTATATTTATTAATAATTAATGGTTAATTGTTAATAGAGGCCGACTTGAAGAATTATTTAATGAAAAGGCACGATTTATTAAGAAGGCCGACCTACATGAAGAAACATATTATTATTTGTAATTATCCTTTTCTTATGTGGCCGACCTAGATCTTGAAGAGATGCGACCTCTCTAATTGATATGTATTTATATGAGGTCATTTCCACTCATTTGGCAATCAATCAAGTTCATTCAATATATTCGCTCCTTGAAGAAATTTGCACTTGAGCAGCAGGTCAAGAAGTTCGCACTGGAGCAACAGGTCAAGAAGTTCGCACTTGAGCAGCAGATCATGATCTTGTGTAGCAGAACTTCATCTTGAGCAGCAGATCATCATAGGTGCAGCAGATCCAATTCAAGGAGAAACACTTTCATTTTGTGTCTTTGCATCTAGGAGAGATGCCATTATTCATTGTATCAAATTTGGCCTTGTGTTGGGCCTGAGTTGTAAGCAGATTTCTGCTCTTGTTCAATCAATATATAAGAGATATATTGGTTGGGTTTTTTCTCTCTTAGGTTGGAGGGTTTTCCCAAGGTATCTATGGTGTTCATTGTCTTATGTGTTGCATTTTCTGATTGCTTTCATTTTTTATCCTAAAATTAACATGGTATCAGAGCGGGTATAAGAAGATCTGATCAGATATATGAAAGATGGTATCAAAGTGAACATTTATGAGAGAGTCGACACCTTTCAAGTATTACAAGTCAAAGCCTTCAACAGCATAAAGTGTTTGATACTTGGTAAGACATACTTCAAATCAATAAGTCGGTGATCTCAATTTGTCGTTTGATTTTGGAACGGACAGATGGTGGAGATTAAGTCAAGCCGCATAATCTGAAGATGAACCGATATAAGGCGAATATGAATAAGAGATAGAATTCAGCCTTGTCAAAGGAAAGCCACATGGATAATTGGACGGAATTGATACTGGTGTTTCCTTAATAGATCTGCTGATATTGTATTGTCTGGTAGAATAGAAGGCTTCAGAGAGCGCTGCATATAGAATTAATCGTGAATAAAGCTAATGAAGGAGCCGTCATCCCTGGAGGTTGTAATTGTCGATACTCAATATCAATTTGTGAGTTGTTGTAAGGTAATAAGGCGCAGGAGTCTAGAAGACATGAATCGTGGCCAGTAGTGTAGCATTCATTTTAATGGTGTTGGCGTTTCAAATCGCACTTCTGGAATGCATTCTGGAAACGGACAACTATGTGCAGTAAACTGCTCTTCGAATTAGGAGGGGAAGCTCCCTCTTTTGCTGAGTTGCATAAAGAAAAGTAATCTAAACTTAATTACGCCTATCTTTTTGGTTCAGCTGCAAGAACACAAGGTTATAGAACACTAGATGTTGCAGCTGAGGTTTTCCCTTTAATGAAACTAGACAGCTACAACTTAACCTACGCTTAAAACGTTTCCACCCTCTCAAGTAAACGCAGAGCAAGAGAGTTTGGAAATGGACGAGTTTGATTTCTGACAAATATACTTAAATAAACTATTCTTCAACACACTTTTTATGGCAAGCTGAAAAAGAGATCATAAAAGTATTACGGAAATACGAGACTTTTATTTCAAGGCAGACACTGCACGCTCAAGATTTTATTTACTCATACTTCTAGCACAAAACAAATAGACGGAAACTTGAGATATTTATATCGAGGTAGACAAAGCATGCTCAAGATTTTATTTACTCAAGTTTCTGGAACAAGGATTACAATTTCGGGACAGCAAGTTGTAGCAACACACTTGCAACATGCGATCAACCTAACTATAATCAACACAACACATGCACTAAACAAGTATTTGCAGCTAAGGAGGCATGCAAACTTGCTCTTTACACAAAGTGAACAATACTGAATAACAAAGAGAAGGTACTATGACACTTATGTCTTGTTATCACAAGCACGGTTAAACTAAAATGAGCAAACACTGCTCTTATTTATAACTAAGCAAAGGAGTAAGGAACCCTAAAATCTCCTTGCTTTTACAACTAAGACTTGCCAACATGCAAGTTTTATTTCTAAATCTAGAAAAGATAAAACATCTAAACCTAAGAAAGCATCTAAAATGGAGAGTGCCAACTCGTTACAACTGTTGTCCTTCTTCTTCAAAGAATGGATAAGAATTGAGACAAGAATAGAAAGAAAGCTTCGAGAAAGCCTCTAGAAGATTGTCGCTTTAAATCTCTCACACCTCTGCCAAAAAGCAGGAAACTGCCTCTTCATGAGGAGTGTTGATACTATCTTTAACTGTATTCCGCTTTTCTAAGATCTTCTCCTTTGTTGCGATCAAACTTAGTGAATCTTTGACATCTTCAGCTTCTTTCTGAGTTCTATTCTTGAAAATCATTGCAACCTCAAAAGATGACCCACTGATTGATAACTTGGCAGCTCTGCAACTTTATGCATTCTAACACTTCTCTTGATTTTCCCACAGAAGAGTATTCTACAAATTTTTCCAACACTTGTCCTTTTGCTCATACCAGTCCCTCTACACGTTCTTCAACTGAGATGATGACGTTTTATGTCCATGATGGTACCGAAATGCATTTACCAACATCATCCGTTCAGATAATCGTGATACAACACTTGTTTGGCTCTGAATTCAATGGGAGAGTACTGTACGCTGAAAAACATGAAGCTTGACTGTAAACTTGACTATGGTCGGACAAGCTCAGCACAAACCCTAAAAATCACTTGCTAATTTTCTTCGTCAAATGGATGAATGTTTTGGAAAATTTTCTGAGACATGGGTTTTGTTTAGAATCTTGTCACAAGCAAACCCAGATCGTCCGTTTTTGAAAATCCTGAATGAAGATTGAAAAAGTAGCAAACCCTAATATTCTCCGAAAAAGCGAAAAAAGCTGGCATCTGGGTATTGTTCTTGAGCATATTCTGGATGAACCCATTTGGTTAGATTTTGAAAACCTTGAAGTTTCACTGAAAAAGCAGCCACTTGAAGTTTCTTTGAAAAAGCTGTGATGTGGGTTTTGTCCAAAAGAATATTTAAGATTGACCCAGAAGATTGGAAGTTGTAAAATTTGAAGTTTTCTCTGACATGCAAGATAAAAAGTAACTGCTGCAACCTTGAGAAAATTGTTCAAAAATTACCAAAAGATAGAACCAGTATAAACCAGCTCGCTGAAAATTGAAAACAATGGCCTCCTTCTTCAAAGATTTGATGTTCTGTATGAAAAAGGTGTGAAAAAGCAAGCCTTCTTGAGTGCTGATCTGAAAATATTATGAAAAACCAACAAGTTAAACTCTTGAATCTTGAAAATAAGGGTTTGAAGTTGCTGCTCTGTTTCTCCTTGAAGGCCACCTGCAAAAAATAATGAATAATAAAACACATAAGTGCTTTAAATAAGCTCTGTCTTGAGAAAACAACTTTCTTTTGCCCTAATTCCTCAAAACCCTAATTCAAGTTGTGCAATGAACTTAGACTTTGGTCTTCAACTTCAATTTTTGAAATTTCCAAAAATTTGACTAAGGCATGAGAAGTTGGGCACCTTTTTTAAGGTATGCCATCCTTTTTTCCAGACTTAGCCAATTTTTCTCCATTTTCAACTTCTGTTCAATTTTCAACCCTACTTTGACTCTGTCTCCCGGCTTCTTGATTGATCCGACGAACAAGCTGAACATTGCATCACAGAGCCTGATCGAATCTGACAACATTGTCTTGGAGACGTCATTTTGCTAAAAACTTCATTTATCCCTTCAAATTGTCAAGTGCCTATCCTTGATAAGGGAGCCCATTTTCTCCAAAGTTAGTCAATTTCATGATCTTCAATTTTATGCTCGTCTTCTGACCTTCAGATGAATCCACGATTCTGGGCGTTGTGTTGATCAGAATGACTGGCTATTAAGTTCACTGGATAGCTGAGATGAATCTGGAAGGGGTCTTCTAGATCACTCATTTTTGAAAACTGACCTCTGGTGGCCTTAAACCCTAGGCGCCCTTCTCCTTCAGGGGCGCCCATAGCTTCCAGAGTTAGTTTCTTTTTTGTTGATCTTCAAACTTTGCTTCCAACTCTGTCTTTTCTCTCACTTTTCCTCCTATGTTCGCGTTGCGACATTTGATGACTGCTTGTTCTGACGGACGTGCTGACGGATTCGTTGGAGAGCTGGATCAAGTCTGACGAAGTCACGTTGGAGATGCCTTCAGCAAATTCTATCATCAAACCTCTTAAAATCTTGGGCGCCCTTCTTCTCTAGGGGCGCCCATGTCTACCAGTGTTAGAATATTGTCATCCTTTTCAACTTCAGAGTTCTAAACACCTCTCATCATGGCCCCTGTTTGATCTGACTTTGCCGGAAACTGAGTGATCTGACGAGCTGACGAAGACATCCGTTGCGAAGCTAACAAGAAACTGAACAATGTTGCTTGGGAGAGCCAATCCTGATTCCATCATCTGGTGCCTTGAAAAACTGGGCGCCTATTCTCTTCAGGGGCACCCTTGTTTAGCAGAGTTAGAAATTTTTATGCAATTTTCAACTTTCACCTCGTTTGACGTGCTTTCCTTGTCTCAACTGCCAAAAATCAAAAATATTCTAAGGCATGATGGTTTGGGCGCCCAAACTGAGCAAGGGTGCCTGGTGTCTCCAGTGTTAGCCAAAATTTATCATTTTTCAACTTTTCCATCTTTTTCTCGCCTTTCTCAATTTCTCATGCATGTTTATCGTTGACAGCTTCTGCTTGACGCTTGAACATCTGATTTTCACACCTGGCAGCTAACTGACCTCCATTGATGACCTTGAAACAACTTCTGAAAAAGCAGAATAGACCCAGTAGAGTAAAACTGATCTTTTTGTGATTCTGACTGCACCAACCTGATGAGGAAGTATTTTAAGCCAATCAAAATCAGTCTCAACCCTAGAAACAAAACTTTCTATTTTTAGAAAATTTTGCAAGTATCCATTTCGAAAGAAACCCAGAAAAAGTTTCTATTTTTAGAAAACTGCTAAAAATAGAAATTTTCCTAAATTTTAGGGTTGAAAAACTGAAATCTGGGTATGGTAGGTTTGATCATTTTGAACCAACCCAGATTGTCAGATTTTGAAAATTTCAAGGTTTTGACCCCCATGCAAGACATGCAAACCCCCATTTTGACCTTTTCTGACAGATTTAACAGTATCTTGACTCAATTTTTCAAAATGCCTAAGTGTAGCAAAAATTTTAATTTTGGGGTACAACAAATGGTATTGCTTATAGCAATTGCATCCTTTGGACATGAAGGATGAGATGTGCCAAATTTGTAGATACCGTATGTTTCAGTGGAGGAAAAGCTATGACAAAACAAATACTAGAGGCCAGTTTAAGAGAGAACGTCTAATCTGAAATTTGGGAAGCATTGGTGCCTTGGTTATTATCTGTGTTTGAAGATGATCTAAAGGTCACTGCAAACTCCGAGATGTGGCTCCTATGATAGGTGTAAATTCAAGGATGGCATCACTGAAGGTGGCAAAGATGAGTCTCAGTCTCAGATTCAGCTCTATGGTGTACCCTCAATTAAAGAGATAAGTATTTTGTTTTGTTTTTTTGTTTATACCTTTGAAATAATTTTCATTTGAGTTGAAAGTCAATCTACTGAGTTGTGCAGATCTGACATCGTTTGTTTGATCTTGTGTGTAGTAAAGATCATGTTGTCTTTCTCTTGAATAGTGATCCCTGGATGAGATCCTACGGAGACACCCTTCATTCATTGTGAGATGTTCATGCTAGTTGTGAAAATTTCTGTGTGACTCAGAGATGAAAAGAGAATTACAATCTCAATTGTGATTGGTTGAACACATCGTTATCATTCTCTTTGTGCATGGACTATGATGATGCCTTGAGAGGCCTGACTCTATGGTGTATGCTAGCTGCATATTGCATCTAAGAAATCTGAGTTGAGCAGATTATCTTTTGTTGTGTTGAGATTAGCATTCTTGAGAAGAGTAAAAGATGGAAGAAACAGTTATATCAGAACATATAAAGATAAGTTTCTTTATCCCTTCATTCTGATCTTTTAATATATTTATCTTATAGGTTGATTTATTTATTCATTTCTTAATATTGTTCATAAATTCTTATGCATTTATGCTATAACCTGAGATAGTAAACCTTGTATGATTCTAGCCTTAATATTTCTTTGGATAGTTATAAACTGCTTGTAATCTCTCTCTAAAATGCTTCCAAGACAGATCTAGAAGCAAGAAGGTGATGAGAGATTGCTTAGTGATGAAAAGCTTGAGGCATCTTGTGAGGAAGTCATGCCGACCAAAGAAATGATCAAGCGTGAAGCCACAACTTGCAGTCATGGAACTGAGTTGGTGACTAGAGGGAGTTCACTTCCAAAAGTATTCTTTGCAATCTCTGAAGCAGGGATCAAGAGGGAGTCTTGTAACTCACTGAGAAGAAGTGAAGATTACTGTATTGCAAGGCTAGGTGCTAAATCCTTAGAGGATCCCTTCAGCTGTTGAGATCAGAATTGCTCAAGACAGTCATCTAGATTTGACATTGGTAGCTCCGCAAACCTATTCAAAATAGAGTGATCTGGGATGAAGTCAAAGAGGACAGCCCTGAATCTCTACAGAGATGAGTGCTGGAAACATTTATCTAAGGCAAGCGTTGCAGGCAATCTTGGACAAAGAGGTCAGAAGGTTGTTGCAAGTACTTGAAGATTCAGAGGGAGCCTACTAAACCTAAAGAAGATGGTTGGGGTTTGCGATGATTTCCTGGTGTAGCAGGAAGCAGTCTTCGGCGGCACTGAGCACCGCAAAGGCCGAGTATATTGCAGCTTGTGTGGCAGCTAGAGAAGCAATGTGGCTTCAGAAGCTCCTTGCAGGATTGTTTGGACAATCATTGGAGCTGACTGTCATTCATGTGATAATCAAAGTTGTGTGAAGCCTTCTGTCAATCCAGTGTTTCAAGATAAAACCAAATATGTTGAGATCAAATAACACTATATCAGAGATATGGTATTGAGGAAAGCAATCCAATTGAAGTATATCAGCACTGATGAGCAAACGACAGACATTCTCACCAAGTCTCTTGCTAGAGTAAAGTTTGTGTACTTCCGAGACATTATGGTATTGTGGAGAAAGAAGCCCTAGCTGAGAAGGAGTCTCAATATTAGTGATCTTCATATTTGCTTTAATGAATTTCTCTCTGTTAGAGAGATTTGAGGTGCAAGCCCTTGTTAACGCATTTCTCTCTATGAGAGAATTTCAAGGTGAAAGCCCTTGTTTCCACCCTCTGGGAGAGCCATGGTGGATGTCATGTGTGTGACTCCATGACAACATCACGTGAGAGAGTCCGTGATGATTTTCTTTTACTTGTGTTTCACCCTCTGGGAGAGCCATGGTGAACGTCACAGTGAGGTGACAACATCACGTTGAGTGATGAGCACTTGTACATACCGTCGATGGGTGTAGCCATGATGGTTGATATCACAGTGAGGTGATATCTTTTTTTTCCATCCATGGGTACAGCCATGATGGTTGATATCACGATAAGGTGATATCTTTCCTTTCCACACATGGGTGTAGCCATGATGGTTGATATCACAATGAGGTGATATGATATCACGATGAGGTGATATGCTTCTTTTACACATGGGTGTAGCCATGGTGTTTGTCATCACGATGAGGTGATATGACTTGGAAGTATTCCTCCCTAGCTGAGAGGAGGTGTTGATGTGCCACATCTAGATGACTACTTCCAGATGCACGTCATACAGAGATGAAATTTAAATATAGCCTCTCAGCTATTTAAATTTATTCATGATCGATTGATTATTAATGAGGAGGTGCCTCATCTTATATTTATTATATTTATTAATAATTAATGCTTAATTGTTAATAGAGGCCGACTTGAAGAATTATTTAATGAAAAAGCACGATTTATTAAGAAGGCCGACCTACATGAAGAAACATATTATTATTTGTAATTATCCTTTTCTTATGTGGACCTAGATCTTGAAGAGATGCGACCTCTCTAATTGATATGTATTTATATGAGGTCATTTCCACTCATTTGGCAGTCAATCAAGTTCATTCAATATATTCGCTCCTTGAAGAAATTTGCAATTGAGCAGCAGGTCAAGAAGTTCACATTGGAGCAGCAGGTCAAGAAGTTCACACTTGAGCAGCAGATCATGATCTTGTGTAGCAGAACTTCATCTTGAGCAGCAGATCATCATAGGTGCAGCAGATCCAATTCAAGGAGAAACACTTTCAATTTGTGTCTTTGCATCTAGGAGAGATGCCATTATTCATTGTATCAAATTTGGCCTTGTGTTGGGCCTGAGTTGTAAGCAGATTTCTGCTCTTGTTCAATCAATATATAAGAGATATATTGGCTGGGTTTTTTCTCCCTCAGGTTGGAGGGTTTTCCCAAGGTATTTGTGGTGTTCATTGTCTTATGTGTTGCATTTTCTGATTGCTTTCTTTTCTGATCCTAAAATTAACAAAATTTGTAACAATATAGCTCTTGTGTGATTCCTGGATGAAACCACCTACAAATCCACCTATAAAAATCTCACTTTCAAAATGGATGTCCTTTGTGAAGGTTTTTGCCCTCACAAAGCCTTGGTATAACGTTGTTCAACTTGCAATACTTATTCATTCAAATTCTCAAGCATGAGTTGCAAAATGAGCTCCAAAAGTTCTTTTATTCCCCTCCTCAATTCCCATGCCCATATTAGGGAATTTAATACTTCTTTTATTTAATAAAAACCCCTTATGTCTCCCATGTAGGTGTCCCCCATTTAAAAACAACTTAAATTTACTTTTTGAGACATCCCCTTATCTCCCCTAGACACCTCTTTATAAAGTCACTTTAAATAATTTAAAATAAAGCTAAGTTAAATATTTCATTTAAATTATAACATCAACGCTATTTAAAATAATTCCCTTGACCATTAAATATCACCAAATAATCATTAAATGCAGAATCTGATCATGCCAAGGGGCCAAGTCGATACTGAGGAAGTGACTTACTAAAAATAATAAAATCAGACCAAATGCCCGAAAGCACTCCAGAATGTGTCAATAGAAATCTCCAAATGGGTTGAAGTTTGAACAACATGATCTCCAAGATCTATGGTGTCCCCTAACAAAACCACATTAGCATACGGGAACCCGAAGAATAGGCTAACTATCTCCAACAGTCAACTGCTTAGGAAGGGGACACTACAAAAAGCAACAAATCAAAGCTTTTCCTTAGTCAGATGAAGCCTATATAAAGAATAAACAAGACTTAAATGCATCAAGGAGCCTATTTGGAGTATTTGAGTGATTTATTTCTTCTTTTAAAAGTGATAATATAATTAACAAGTGTAATGTCCCCAATCGGGAACTCTAGAAATATATGCAGTTTTATTGTAATGTAATTCATTTTGCTCTAGTACCACCACAATAATATTCTTGTACCACTACTATAGTACCCTATATTGTGATAAGCATTTACAATAGTAGTTTGTATCAGCATTAATGTTTTTGCCATACAAATTGATCCTGGATCTCAATTAGAGAAATCATCTTATTTGTGGTGTTATTTATTTCTGCAGTACCCTCATGGTTTACTTGAGAATTTAGCATTCTGTTGTTCGATATGTTAATCTGTGGTTTTAGAATATAGACTACACAAGGGTTTGATTGAATATTTCTATTCATATTAATCAAATATTGTTGTTCATATTAGTATTTTATAAGTGAAAATAGCTGCAATAATAATACAATTTGATTTGTCAAAGCATTTCAGTATTAAATATTGGTATTGCATTGCAGCTGTTTAGTATTTTTGTTTATGTCCTGGTTGAATAAGTTCACTATCACACACATCAGACGATAAGCTTTGAGTACAGATTCACAACGTGAAAGCAAGGTGGGCTCAACTATTCGCTCTTCTGAATAGGCTTATTATAAACAGAACATAAGGTAAGCAACTGGGACAGTGTATTGCATAGACGAAACATGCATACAACAACGATCAAACCAGCAACCCTATTTAACTAAGGCAAGCATTCACCATAATAATTGCATGAAACCGGAGTGGCATAACAATTCATTATCATAATAAATACTCGTGAACAAATACAAAATAACAATATTACAGGCAAGGTAGGCTCAACATATATTGCTATCACGTGCAAAATTTAATTACAAATGAGCTAAATGCTCTTATTTATAGACATCAAAGGTGTAAGGAACCCTAAAATCACCTTGAGTCAACTACAGCATTGCAATGCATGCAAGATTTCATTGCTAAACCCTAATAAAAGAAACTATACAGTTAATTGGCAAGCTACCATCAGTTAACCATACAAACAAGACTGATTGGACATGTGCAACATGCACGTCCTTATTGAAAGCAAGTTAACTGTAATACTACCATCAGTTAACTGGAACTAACTAAAAGTCCATCCTCCTGCGATGATATCTCCAAGAATGAGATAGGCGTGCCTAATATCAACAAGGAAAACTCAAGAAATGACGTTAACTGCTGCTTCTAACTCATCCTCGTAAATAACTGTAGGATCCAACTAGGCGTCTACCACAAGTGCTCTTTGTTTATCACCTCGTCCAAGAATTTATTGATCATATCGTCATCTAGCACTCTGACGCTATCCACGATGATGAACTACATGTTCAACTCCTTCTCTGCATCCTTGATCGCCCTCTGACTGTCTCTGACTTCTGCAGTTGCCTTGTTGAAACTGCCAATCATCACTGAGAAGTTATCCAACTTGGATGCCTCAAGATCTCCATCTAGGTTATCACGAACTAGCTTCTCAAACTCAGTCTGCACAGCATCAAGCTCAACATATGCGCCATTCTCACGAAGATAGTGGCATGGGATCTGAAAGATAAACTCTGGTGGCTCCGCAACTGGAGTGATGGCCCTTGTTTCTTCTGCAACTTTATACCTCTGAAGCTTTCCTCAATTCTTCTCATGGAAAAGTGTTGCATGACGAAACCATGACGTTTGACTACGAACACTCTGGTTGTGAGAAATGCACATGAACTCATCGCACCTGCAAAATTCCAACGGTATCAACCCTATGAATGTGCTTGATGTAAAACAGTGTCATCTTTTCTTATGAAATTGTGAATTAAGACCAATTTGGTCCTAAATTCAGTTTGAGTGAACTGCCTTCTGAAAAACTCGCCTATTGACTGTAAGCATGGCTATGTTTTGACAACTTTTTCCGGAAAGCTAAAACAACTCTCCATGAGGCTAAAAATAGCCAGTTGAAGGAGAATTTTCAAGAAAAATTCTGAGACGTGGGTATTGTGCAGAAAATGGTTTTAAACAAACCCACAACGCCAAAAATTCCAAAAAACACCTTTTAGTAAGGCATGCAAAGGGTTTCCAATCAATAACTGAACTAACAATTAGGGGTTCTCGAACATTTTTCCTCAAGAAAAACTGGCATATGGGTTTTGTTGCTGCCAGAGAATTGATCAAACCCCAATCTTTCGTTTTTCAAAAAATTGAGTTTTAGGCCCGCATGCAAAAGGTTTTTAGTTGAGAACTGCAGGGGCTATAGGGGCTCTGGGGGCAATTTTTCCCGAGAAAATCTAAAACATGGGTTTTGTGGGAAATGGAGTTCCAAGCCAACCCAGATGATTAGATTTTGGAAAAAATGTGTTTTAGGCCCACATGCAAAGAAAATTTTGGAAAAAAGCACAGTGCTCTAGAACAGAGACAACGGGGCAATTTTCACAAAATAATCTAAGACGTGGGTATTGTCGTTGATGTTGAAATACTCGAACCCAGATGATGCGTTTCTAAAGATTTTGTCATTTTCTTTGACATGCGGAGAAAATCTAAGACGAGAATAGAGGAAATAAGACAGAAGAATAGAAGTTTTATGTTTTGTTTTAATCTTCTTCTGTAGAACTTCACCTATGCTTGAAAAGGATCTGATGAAACCTGCATGCAAATGGAAAACAAAGTCTGAAATATTCTTCTCCCGAACATTTTGAATCTATAGCTACGAAGAACACTGATTTCTAACACTTGTAGCACCTTCAGATCATTTTTATGCTCGAGAAAAGACGTTTTTAGCCAACTCATGATGAGAAATAATGGATGCCATATGCAAAATATATAAGAAATTATCTTCAAAGGCGTATGAAATGCATGCAATGTCTTGGAAATGGCGCTTGAAGTCTATCTAAGCCTTCAAAACCCACACATGGCCTCTAATTGGCTTCAAAATTAGTTAATTGCATGAAGAACATCCCTAATTAGGGCGCCACCCTCAAAAGTTCAGTTAATGGATGCATGCAAGCTGAAATAGGCTCTAGAAGAAGTTGACTTGAAAAGAGTTGAACTAAAGAACTAATTTTAGTTAATTGAACTTTTCTCACGCGCATTTCTCTTCTTGAGTTCAAAAGTCAACCTTTGACTTTAGGCATCCTTTCCAGACTTAAGACATTTTTCTGAAAATTTGAGTTTGAAAACCTCACTAGAGCTCACGTTCGACCACTAATTCTAATTAACTGCCATGTCAGATCAACTGGCTGACAGTTTCATTGAAGAGCGAAATCAAATCTGACAAAAAGACTCCTTGAGGTGACAACCCACAATTCATCTATCTGAGGCCTCAAAATGATGGGCACCCCTAGCCTCCAAGGGCGCTTTTTGATCTCGGACTTCAAAAAATTTCAAACATTTTCCATCATTTTCACTGTGAATTTGACCTTATTTCACTTAACATTTCCCGATGTCTGGCAAAACTTCAGAGTTAGCTGACTGGCTCACTACAGAGCAAACTGAATTTTGAGCAAGAGTTTTTGGAGAACACTCCCTGTAAAAACATCATCTAACAGCTTTAAAACATGGGCGCCCCTTGGCTCCAAGGGCGCTTTTTCCTCCCAGACTTGGCCATTTTCACAACTGGCTAAAATCCACTAATCTTCTGGCTACAGGCTGCTAAGACATCCTCTAACCCGGCTGAGACAGGGAACGGAAAGTTGGAGCTAACACGGACAGGACGAGCACCTAAAATCATCAAACAGACTGAATTCAAGGCACCAAAACCTTGGGCGCCCTTGGCCTTCAGGGGCGCTTTTGACATTTCTGGATAATTTTGATCATGTTTGGAACCTCAAGTTTGACCTTTGACCACGACAACTTGACAACTCTGATTCACCTGCTGACAGATGCGTTGCGAAGCTGGATCAAGATGGAAACAAACCTCCTAGGTGTCACTTGATCAGAAAACTTCATCTGAAGCTCCAAAAAGATGGGCGCCCTTGGCTAAGAGGCACGCTTTTTCACTCCAGACTTGAGTCATTTTTAATTTCCCTCGTTTTGCGTTCAATCTCTAGTTTCAGGTGATATACTGATCCGTTGGACTAGCTGGCCAGCTCATCGCAAAGCTAACAAGATTCTGGAGAAGACATCTTCGAAGAGAGAAGTCACAAGAAGTTGATCTAGGCCTCCAGAATGAAGGGTGCCCCTAGCTCAGAGTTGCGCTTTTTATTCCAGAGTAGCCATTTTTACAACATCTTCACCTCGTCGAAAAACCCCTTTGAGATGAAGCAACTTTTTGGACAAAACTCGCCATAGAAACATCACTGAAGCATTTTGAGCTTAGCTTTCGACACTTGGCACCTGGCCATCTGCCATTGATGAGCTTAGAAAACCTAACTTCTCATTTGAAAAAACGAAAACTACCCACCAGGCTTAAACTGAGTTTTAACTGAAACTGACTTCACCATTGTGATCGTGAAGCAAAATAAGCCAATCGAAACAAATTTCAGCCAATTCTGACAAGTTTCAATTTTTAGGGTTTTTGACCTAAAAATAGGGGTCTAGAAACCCTAATTTTTTTTTTTTGCAAATTTTGCCAGTATCTTCGTGGCATCACACCGACTCAAAGCCCATTACTTGATTTGCCCAAAAACTATGTTTTGACATCATTTTAACAAGGTTTAGACCATTTTAAGCAAAATGCCTTAATGAAGCAAAAAATTTGGTTTGGGTACAAGAAGATGAAATCACCTCCCTTATATACAAAGATAGGAGACCTCTTCACAAGGTCGGCTCCTTTAGAGAAATAGGAAATATAAAAATATAATTTAAGACATGAAGGTCGACCTGCCTTGTACAAGAATAAACTAAGGAGAAAATATCTCCCGAAGCTACTAAACACTTAACACTCCCTCTTAGCTAGGGAGGTATTTTCCAGATATCCTCATCATGGAGTCTGAAATGTGCTAACCAGTTTTTTTCAAGTTTTTTCAATGAACAATTCGATACAACAAGCACCTGTTAAGGTTAGCTCAAATCCAAATCAACTGTTGGAATGTAACCCTACACCAAGAATGTACACCAGGATCCCAATGTTGGGCAAGGTGTGAACATATGGCGTCGAGGATCATTAGACTTCAAATCAAGAAAGTACAATGCTGGAAAGTAAATGTATGCAACTTGACCGTGTATTTCAGTGGAAGCAAGATGACAACTAAGCCGATCAGCAGTATGATGAATACAATGCAAGTACAATAAGTAAATGGGCGGCTTCTCGACCCCTTCTGCTTGTTCAGCGGGCAATACAAAAAGAAAGTGCAGTAAAGAAAGACTGGAGTATGACTAGTCTCTTCCACAATTGTGGGAATTGCAATGCAACTTAGCAAGAAATGATAGATAGCTAACAGTACTACTATTCAGCCTTACAATGATATATAATTCCTGCAAATAGCACTAAATTAAGGTGTCCCAATGCTGCAAATAAGAAGTTTATCACTCCTATCACCAAATGACTCAATTCCACACAAACTCTACTCAAAATAACAAACTTCTATAATCTGATATGACAGACCAGCAACTATGCAAACCACTAAAATGCTCACAAAATCCTCTAAACTCCCCCAAAAGACTTGAAAATAAGTGCAAATGCTTCTAGCAAGGATGGCACCCCAATCCCAATGACTAAACCTCATCAAAAAGACTTATGTTATTTTGCACAAAACCCAATGCAACCTCCAGAAAGTACGGCCCTCAAGGAAGGGCGATTTCATGCCATAAAATCCAATTCTTGATATTAAAATCTGCAAATTACCATGAATGGTCGCCCCTAGCAAAGAAACATAATTAGCAAACACCCAGAACAAAATAAAATTCACTCTTTGACTTATGAGCAAAATCGACTTTTAGCAAGACATAACCAGCAACTCAAAAAAACTATCAAAACCTCACAAACTCCATTGAAACTCAATCTATCTTCTCTAGATGAGAAATAGTCTTCAATCAGATACGTGTTATCTTTCAAACATGAATACTTATCCTTGCTAGGAGGTATGCATTCCTCGAAGCACTTTGCCCGGAATCATTCCTGCAACATAACTGTATAGTAGACATGAGATGATGAAATGAAGAACAAACACCTCCTTATATAGATTCTGAAAAGAGTCTCCAGATGCTTCTAGAAGGTGTGCCCAAAGTCCAAGGAGAGATTTGAATTTATGTTGACTCATTTTCCCTCCTTCAAGTTGGTGTACCATATGAGAAGGAGATAATTCTTTTATTAAAATAATATCCTCCTCAAAGTTGGCATCCATTTTCCTTTAGGCATCATTTTTCACTTTACAAATATTTCAACTAGCCTCTTAATGAGGCGTCCACCCTCCAAGTCCCCTTTTCAAAATAAATTTAAGTTATAACATTAGGCTAAGGGGTCCAAAGTGAAAATAAACATTTAAATCATAAAATAACTTATTTCTCCAAAATTCCACCACAAAGCCAAAAATCAACATGAACACTTTGCATTGCCACCCACTGTGATGATGCCAACAAGACCACTGCCAGAAATAGAATTTACTAAAAATAGTAAATTCAGAAAGTTGCTCAAAACAAGGTGCATGTAATACTGTTGTGAAACTCTCTGAAAACCTAGAGAATCCGCAAACCAAATTCCAAAACTCCAAGTGCAAGCTTCTGAAAAAGCTGAAACATCCCCCTAGAAGATAGGAAACCCTAATTTCCACTTTCGAGTAGCCTACGGGTCTTCGGAATAGGCTAATGACCAACTACAAGATCATTGCTGAGAAGGAGACATTACAGAGTCTCTCAACATGATGCCCACAATAGCTACACCCATTTGTGGAAAAGAGTTCATCACGGAGTCTCTCAACGTGATGTCGTCATGGAGTCTCTCAACATGACGTCCACCATGGCTATTCCCATGTGTGGAAAAGAGTTCATCACGGAGTCTCTCAACGCGATGTTGTCATGGAGTCTCTCAACATGGCATCCACCATGGCTACTCCCATGTGTGGAAAAAAGTTCATCACAAAGTCTCTCAACATGATGTCGTCATGGAGTCTCTCAACATGACATCTCATCTCAGTCTCAGAGATGAACAAGGGCTTGCACCTCATATTTCTTCGTCTCAGAGAAATATACATTACAAGGGCTTTCACCTCATATTTCTCCGTCTTAGAGAAATATACATTACAAGGGCTTTCACCTCATATTTCTCCGTTTCAGAGAAATATACATTACAACGAATCTTCATGATGTTGTGACTCCCTCTGGAGCTAAAAGTACTTGCATCAGCCTCCTAACCTCCTCGTCCAAGATGGCCTCTGTTGGTTTGTCAGACTCCCTCTGAATGACATTTCCTCCTCTTCAAATTCCTTATGCAATCTCTCATCATCCTTTGGCTCCTTGATCCATCCTGTATTTTAGAGAGATTAATAATAGTTCATGAAATCAAACTACCCCTGATACAAATGAAACAAATATTATTAGATAGAACAATTGAAGAAATAATAGAACTTATCTTTGTCGATTTTGATATGTCTTTCTTTCATCTTTACTCAATTTCTTCTCTTGGAAATGCTAATCACAGCATTACAGATTACAAAGACAATCTACAAAACTCAGATTTCTCAGACACATTATGCAGTCAATCATATACAATATAGAACTAGGCCTCTCACTGAATCAAGGCACCAACATAGTCCATGCACAAAGAGAATGGTATTGATGCGACCAACCAATCACAATTGAAATTGCTCTCCTAAAAAAATCACATGACTCAACCATAATAAATAGTTGATGTCAGATCCTCTCTGCACAACTCAGCAAACCTTTTAGGAGAAAGAATAGAGCCTGAATTTCAGCCTAGAAGAATGCAATTTCAAAGGTATAAACAAAAAAATACTTATCTCTTTATTAATTCTGATAAATGCTAATCACGGCACTCAATATAATTCGTTGCTCTTGCACTCAGATCAGTCCACAACCCTCCTTCTATAGGTCCACGGCTTGATCACAGGCCCACGTCCCACATATGTTGTTAATATGATGAATACAAGATTCCAATCTAGGGTTATTGCATTAGAACAGTATTAATAGTAACCCAATAATACATCAACACTGGGATTTGTAGTGGTGGCTGGGTAAATTTGAATATGGTCTTTGACCATTCAAATTTATCGATGCACTCCTTTTCCAGCTGCATCCCACCTGGAATGGCTTAGTCGCTATGCCCAATTTTGTTCGCTGGCTTCCCTTTATTTGCAAGAGTATTTTATTGACTCCTTGTGATGCTAGCAAATGTAAACTGGAGCCTTCAAATGATATGAATCGAATTGAACTCTATTGAAAAATATGTGCGCCTGCAAACATTCACGTCTCAACCTTTAGTGACCCCATCTTGACTCTAGCCAGTCAAATAACTTCCTTAGTAGCTTCCTTTACTCATGACTTAATCTTTCTCTCCAAAAATACACTTATTTGTCTTTATTGAGCTAGAAAACCGATAGCTATCACATTCAGCGGCTATTCAATAAAGAAGCAACTCCCGACAGGTTGACTAAATAACTTTTAAGAGACCATCGATACTTTTAAATGGCCTTTAGTTGATAAACTCTTGGTGGCGGCTCTGATGTAGTATCGACTTCACAGATTAAAGTCTTTCCTTGCCACGTCTTCCAATTTCGTCTTTTCTGAATATCATCTTTGTTTTGACCTGGCACACCAAGTTCATCTTATCTAAAGTGATATTCGCACCTTGAGGATAGCTCGATTTGTCTTCATTCAACTCCTAAATAAATCGAACTCATCTCAACTCTCCAGGTAGCTCCCGAAAGCATGCTTATTTCGACTTATCTACACCCCAGCAATATCCTTCAATGGAGAGTAGTCAAGCTCTGATTGTCTGGACTGCTTAAACAAATCTGATCAGATCTCTTGAACCCGATCTAATACCTTGTTAGTTTTTAGATCAGAAATGAAATAAGTAGAAATACAACAACACATAAAACAATGAACACAACAGATACCCTGGGAAAACCCTCCTCGAGGGAGAAAAAACCCAGCAAAATATATCTCTTATATATTGAAAGAATAATAGCAGAAATTTGCTTACAGATCAAGCCCTACACCAGGCCAAATTTACCACAATGAATAGTAACACCTCTCCTTGATGCAAAGACAAATGAATATGCTTCTCCTTGAAATCTGGTCTGCAGCAACAAAATGGCGATCTGTTGCTGAAGTGCGAACTTCTTCTTTGAGATGCGAATTGGAATGAGAAATGAATTGTTGATCAAATGAGATGAAATCACCTCCCTTATATACAAAGATAGGAGACCTCTTCACAAGGTCGGCTCCTTCAGAGAAATAGAAAATATAAATATATCATTTAAGACATGAAGGCCGACCTGCCTTGTACAAGAATAAACTAAGGAGAAAATATCTCCCAAAGCTACCAAACACTAACAATGGAAATCAAAATATGCCTTCACAACCAGCTTATGTTTACTCGCTAAGGATTAATTGCAATACAAAGTAAACTGAGTTACAAAATAACATTGAAAGCATAAAACCATTCACATAACAATTGCACAGAAATATGCTTCAGATGTAGTCGGCCGAGAGTGCACTTGGTCAGCCGTCAGTCAATGTAGTCAGTTGAGAGTGAACTTGGTTGGTCATGGGTCTTAAGTAAATAAGACTTTAGTTAATATTAATAATTCATGAACTTGTGTTATGTACGTGTCATGTTAGTTGTCTCGGGAATTAAGTTGCTGACAAAATAATTAGTTATAATGAAGGGATACGACAGTCGATATCGCAACCACTACCAGCATATTATATGTACTTGAGTCATGTAGTCAAGGAAGAATGTTATATTCTAGAGATATTATGCTTGATGTAATTGTTGAATACTGAATAAAGAAATATATCTATGTTCTGTGCAATTGCCATGTGATGATTATATGTTGTCAATGTTATTTTATATTTCCGTTTACTCTGTACGTCATTGTACCCATAGTGAGTAACCATTTGGCGTCGTTGCCTAAGCGGACTAGGGAATCACTCGTGATCATGATGGTGGCGTAATGGGTCGACCGACGGAGGAGCCTATGGAAACTAATGAAGAAAGAGAGGACGAGTTGACACAAGATTTGATAAATCTGTGGAATATATCACTAAGAGATCCCGTACAAAGGGAAGCCCTAAGGTGAGAGATCCCTAAGGCAGTTGTCTGGAACACACTTGAATTGAACGACGAGGTTAATCATCTTCTCAACTGTCTGACAAGATTGTCGGCTCGCCATTTCATCATCCTATAGGACCTTCGGGCAAAGGAGGATCAAGAATGCTGAAGGCAACAAATATTGCAGCAGTACGAAGAATGAACCAAACGGGAAGAGGAAGAATGAGATACCAGCCGAAGACGTACTCCAGTAACCAATGATCGTGTGAACAACCCTTAATGCCCGTACAGCCAAACAAAGACAAGAACCGAGTACCAATCAGGCATGAAACTCAAGAGGAGAGGGTTCAGCGATTACTTAGACTTTAGGAGCAAGAAAACGGGCGACAAAGACTAAGGCAAGTCGAGAAAGAATTTAATGAAGATCTAATTAAAATAAACCAAAGTATAAAAAGAGCACATGAGAATCTTGAGGAAATAGACCAATCCATCAGTAGAGCACACCAAAATTTTGTTGAGGGGAGTGACGAAGGACCCTTCAACACTTCGTATGTAGAAAGGTACAAAATCAGTGAAAATAAAAAATGAATTAACTGAAGAACTTGATAGCAACATCTGACGCATTCGAGAGTTGTCCATATCCGCTGACGACGAAGGGTTGAGGACTGGAAGATTTGAGCCCAGGACCCCAGGGGCAAGGGAGTACTGGAGTGAACCCCGGGAGACTCAAGGTGTCAAGGACGTCGATGAAAGATGTGGGAGAGACTCGTACGTGGCTGATAGTGCAAGTGACACATCGGAACATAGCGAGAAAACCACTCCAATCAGGTCCAATACACAAGGAGGGTATCGACGTAGGATGGTGACTCCGCTAGGTGAGCGATAGAAGCTACCAAAATTTACGAGGAACGGGTTAGAAGATCCAGTACGCCATTGTTAAACATGTGAAACAATTTGGGTAGCCAACGAACAGGATGATCCGGATCACTGGCTGAAAGCATTTCCAGCAACACTAAGAGACAGTGCCATTGACTGGTACTCATAATTGGATCAAGTACAGAGGGCATCATAGTGAGATTGTAGCAAAAATTTACAATACGAAGCAAGGGAAGCATGAGGGTGTGTACCTATAACCGGAGACTTAAAGATTTATTGGGGAAACTGGAGGCACAACCAACCGATGGGCTAAAGAAAAGGTGGTTCATCGAGGGTTTGCTTTCGTCATTAAGAAAGAAAATGAAATTCGTACCTC
Organism: Sequoiadendron giganteum; assembly: GCA_007115665.2. Taxonomy (NCBI): domain Eukaryota; kingdom Viridiplantae; phylum Streptophyta; class Pinopsida; order Cupressales; family Cupressaceae; genus Sequoiadendron; species Sequoiadendron giganteum. The sequence continues at coordinate 308,722,421 of CM021102.1, forward strand.
CATCCTCATACAAGGAAGCATACAATCAAGCGATGGATATAGAAAGCAAAAATAAAACATTCCAAGGGAAAAGGAAGACAGACGATGAGGAGAGTATGGACAACAGTGACAGAGAGTCAAAGACGGTGCAAGCACTTCGGAAGGACATGCTAAGGATGATGAAAGAATTAAAGGTTGACAAGGAGAGTACGAAGGAGGCCAAGGAATTGTGGTGTACGGAGTGCAATGGGGAAGGTCACACGAAGACAAATTGTCCGAAGAAGTTGTTTTGCGATATCTACCAAGTGATGGGACATTCCATCAAGGAATTCCCATACAACTTAAAAGCCAAAAGTGCACAAGTACTCTTTGCTCAGGGTGAACCGTCAACACCGCCGAACACACCATCAAAATCCCAGAACACTTCCAATGCATCCCCTGGAGGGTATCGAAATAACCGAAGGAGCAATAATAGTACTTTGCGAAGCAAGATACAGTACGATGCAAAAGGAAGGCCCGTGATCCAATGCAGGAAGTGCAACGAATGGGGTCACTTCGCTAGGGACTGCCAGAACGGACAAGGTTCGGGAGGAAGATTGTGTAAGTGGTGTGGACCAGGCGACCATGAAGATAATGAATGCCCCAAGCAAAAGGGTATACATATGCTGGAAGTAGAAGAACCAGAGGTACTGGCAATCACTAGAGCGCAAGCGAAGAAAGCAACCTACCCAGATCTATGTACAGAAAAACAAAGGATGAAGGAAGCAAAAGCCAAAGTAGAACTGGCGATGGCGAAGGAGAACAAAATACCTCTAGAGAAACCAGGAACCTCTCAGCAGTTGGAGGCGAAAACTAACATCGTACAGCAAGTACTGCAAACCATCGTACCCATCAAAGTGACTGACCTTCTCTAGACTCTACTGCAGTTGGGACTGGCAATGACAAACGTCGTCGGGGATGGCAAGCATGCACAATCGGAGGACTGCAGGCAAGAACTGGTACCAAAACCACCACCGTACAACGAAGAAACCATTGACCTCGTACTGCTCACGGAAAACATCGGGAAGATGCTAGCAGTAGCACAGATGGATATCAGAGGGAGTATCTTGACAAATACTATCGTCGACAAAGGATCAGGAATCAACGTACTACCCGAAGACACATGGAAGAGCCTCGGGAAGCCAACACTCTGGCCACCGACGTTCCAACTCATTGGTGCCGATCAACATGGTATCAAGCCGTTTGGAATGCTAGTGGCGTAGAAAGTGACGATCAGGACACAACTATTTTTGTTAAATTTTGTCGTCATTCCATTACAGAGGAAAGTGTACAATGCACTACTTGGGAGAGGATGGCTAACAGTCGCCAAGGCAAATCATAATTGGAAGAGGAACACACTCTCGATCGAGAGCAGCGGGTGGAAGTACGTCATCGACTTGAAGAACCAGGCTATGACCAAAGAATTGGCTTCCTTCGGATCAGAATCAGACGGAGGTGAGTCCGATGTTGACAAAGGGAGGAAAACTATGGAACCGAACACCGAAGGCGTACTTGAACTCGAGAGTTGTTCGGAGGACGAGACAAGCTCGCTGATGACTTATTCCATTGGCAGATGGAAGACAATGAAGTGTTTCACCGAGAGTGTAACATGCTATAGATTAGAGAAATCAAGGAAGAAAAGAAACAAGGCATGTCCAGTTAGACACTTCTGGCCGAGTTCGAAGAGTACAAAGAAAGAGTATCAAAATTGGATGATATGTCAGCCCACAAGTCTGAACAGGTATGAGATGAAAAAATTGTGTCAGATCCAAACAATGAAAAAATAGCTAAGTAGAAAATAATGGAGTTAAAATACGAAAAGTATGAAAAGTTTTAAAAATTAGAAAAAAAGAAAAGAGATGAGAGAAAAAAGAGAAAAAAGAGATGAAAGAAAAAAAAGAGACGAGGAGAGAGAAAAGGAGAGAAAGCACAAAAAGCAAAAAATAAAAGTAGAGGAAAAAAACAGAGCAAAGTGGAGACAATGAAAAAATGGAGAAAAATAAAAAGAAAGAGTTAAAAAACAGAGGAGAAAGAAAAAATAGAAAAATAGAAAAAATAAACAATGAAGTAAAAATAAAGAGAAAAAATGTCTTTAAAAATAAAAGAAAGAGGTTAAAGTTTAAAGGGAGAAAAATAAAAAATATTACAATCCACTGGAAAGGGGTCGTACGGCCAAAAGGAAAGGAGGATCATGTAAAATCCGTATGACTTGATCAAAACACAATAGTTTGTACAAAAAGGCAACTGAAGGACGGACGAAAGAAGGATCAAATGGCCATACGAGGCAATGAAGAGTGGAAGAATTGTGTCGTATGAGGAAGGGAGGAGATGACCGTACGATGTTGTGATGCCAAGGCCGTACGAGGTAAAGACAAGCTATACATCATACAAACCAGCAATCTCGAAGCCGTACAATGCAATGCAATCAATAGACCCGTACGAGTTAGCAAATTGGAAACCATACAAAATAATGTTAGTACCGTCAAAACACAAGCCGTACAAAAAGATCTTGTTGTATGATGGAATGAGTTGAAGGCTGTATGATCCAAGAAGCACATCGTTGTACCAATCAACAAAGAGAAATCCGTACGACCTGGACCATTAAAAGTCGTACGACTTGCACCAAGGAGTGTACGAAATAATAAGACCCATGTTGCATGAGAAAATCAAAAGGTGAACATTGTACGAGGTACACAAAAACAAACCATACGAGGTAAGTTGAACGAGGCCATATGAATCAAAGAAAAAGGGGGTGTTGTCCAATTAATTAAAATCATTGTCATACGAGTGAAGGAAGGTACTAGCGAGCAAATAAATGAAAGCATAGGCAATCAAACCGAGCAGAGCGACCTGTTGACATGTGTTTTATGACAACACAAGCACAGAATAAAATGTCCAACGGCCACTCTATTCTCTCTTAGTCAAAGTGTTCCGCATGCTAAGATTGCGTGAAAGTTCATGCGTTTGACTCCAAGGTTCCTTTAATGCGAATAGACTCAATTGGTTGATGTGAATATGCTGGGTATTCCAAGGGGACTTACGTAATTGTTCAACTTTATATGCTCAAGCAAATGAAGGATTTTGACTATGATGCTCTGGTATTTGAATGCATCGGGAAATGCTGAATTTAAAGGAGGTAGCGATAGGAATTCTACAATCTATTTCTACAGGTGGAATGCAAGGATTAGTTTTGACAGTCTTCAAACTAAACTTTGTTTCGTCTCCCCTTCGGACAACTCTGACAAAACTGGTGCAATCTTCAAAGGATGGATGGGATGTTCAGATTGAGATTCACCATGCGCACCCCTTCACAACGAAGCAAGTGGGCACACTAAACACAATCGAAGTTAAATGTTGAGACTCTGGTTGACCATGCAGGAGCAGACTTACCATCAGCAAGTCCGCCAGTGGTATGGATACGGGAAGATATGCCCAAACTAATGTCACATTCCACAATTAACTCTACATGCATGAAAACAAATCTACTTTACTTTACTCTATTCGAATTGGAAAGACGAAAAGATCTCGTCAACTGCCCACAACACAAAATGAAGTCACCAATCAATGAAATCTTTATACCATGAGAGTCTTACACAACAATCTTTTGCAAAAACTTTCAAAGGGAAAGTCTTTCTTTCCTTTCCAACTAAGCTAACTCCTAGCTCTACTTTAACTTCTATCAATCTCTATCTCTGTCTAGCTCTGATCTATCTCTGATTCTAATTCTAACTATTTACAAATGAGACGGGATGCCCCTTTTATAATGAGTCCAATTAGTGGACGGTTCAGATCTGATTACAATAAAGGGCTCAGACCGAGCCACCCATGCCCTAATTAGGGCTTCTGCCCTAAAAACTGCCACCAAGAAGAGTGGGGCAACGAATGCGCCCTCCACTCCTCATCAAAGAACCACTAACCACCATCAATGCACGTCATCTCCTTCCAGAAGATCATCATCCAGAAGGGCGTTTCCCTTCTCCTTCTCGCTGGCTACAAATCTGATGAATCTGGCCAAGACTGCCTCAACTTCCTGATCGGAGATAGGAGGAATGTGATCCAACTGAAACTCCAAAACTGCAACTGTTTGCCCATGCCGGGCACATGATTTCTTCCAGGCAACAAGGGCGTCCTGGGTGTTCTGTATGATACTGAAGAACGTGGTTGTGTTCTCGAAATCATCCTGCGTGAAGGTTTTCACCTCAGAGAAGAATGGCGTCAATTTGTCTTTCAATCCTTCTGCAGTTATCTCTTCAGAAGTCAACCTCCTGGCAAAGATTGCCTCCAATGTGTTGAGGATTCCATCTAAGATGTTCGTCATGGCCTTTCTGACCCTGACAGAATCTGCCTGTGATGCATCATAGAATCCCCGGCCTGTGACTACTGAAGAATACCATCTGGCGAAGTCGTATCTATCCCCCTGCTGGATAACACCTCCCTCAACCAAAGCGTGTTGAGGTATGCTCATCAAAGCCCCTAAACGGAGAACAACTCTCGTCTAATAGATGCGAGCCTCACCCCAAGCATGGTTAACTGCCTCCACTCTAGCCATAATATCGGAAGTTTGCCCATAGCCATGTGCAAGATCTTCCATGAACTTTCTTGTTTCTGTACGCACACTGGCAACCCACTTGTCTCCATGCTGTGCCATTCTCTTTAAATCTTCTAACCCACTGATTGACTCCCTGGAAAACTCAGCTGGAAGTTCAATTGCCAGATTTTCTTGCCCACAAGGACGAGACAAGTGCTGCACATAGCCAATTAGTGTCTTGTGCTCTACCTTCAACCTTTCGTATTTGCCCTCAACATGGGACAATCTATCCTTGAGTGCCCGATAGGAATTATCGCACTCCTCTACCACTTGTGCTCCAGTAGGGCGGCCTAGTTCCATGGTTGTCACAACATAGTTCTCAGGAACGTCCTCGTCTCTATCACATTCTACCCAAGGAACTGCCATATGCAAGGTTCGGGATCCATCTTCATCTGTGGATATTTTGGAAAACTTCCTAGCCTTTTTCTTTGCTGGAGGTGCGCTGATCCTCTGTAATAATTCCTCCATCTCGGCTACGGGATCGGTCTCATCTACAGGATCACGCCTCATTCTGTCCCTTAGCCATTCTGGCACCTCCTGCCGCATGTCAGATATAATAAAAGGCTGTTCCACCTCGGCCTCTACCTCGTGAACCTCTCCTCTGCCATCGTTCTGACGAGGCTCACCGTCATCAATAGGCTCAGTGTCTCCTGAGCTCTGGGAATCCTTATCTGAAGTAGCATCACCCTTGAGAGCCACCTCAATTTCCTGCTAAAATTGAGTATCAGTAGCCGTCCCCTCATCTGTCTCTTGCTGATTTTCCTGCTAATGATCTTCTTGGGGCATGTTGATGCTCTGACCCACTGATTCTCTACGAGGTGGCTGACTCGTCACTTGCACTGTCTGCTCTACATCCAATCTCTCCCTCTGATCAACAAACAATGACACCTCCTGTAAGCTTGGAGAATGTGTCTGAGATGGCATATGCATGGACTCCTCAACTACCACAGGCTCAGGTCGAACTGGCTCCTTTCCTCTAGGCTCTGGAGTTGGATTACTCTGTCTCCTCTGATTAGTTGCCAGTAATCTGTTGTCTCCCATCAAATTGTAGGTAAGGGTAATTGACCTTCCCTTGAGTCGACTAACATGCCTCTCTACCCAACTCCGTGTAAATGTCAAGACTGGGATACCAAGTGTATCCAAGTCAGAGATCTTTGGCTCAGACCAATCTGGGAGTGGTAGAGGCGTATCTCTTATTGTCTCGTAGTCAGCCTGTACTACGTTTATATCTTCCTCAATCTGATCTGAAACTGGGATGATCTCACACTCCCTGACCATCACCAACGGTATCCGAGAGAACATCCTCTTTCTGACTTCGATCTCATCCACCGCACTAGCCCAAAAGTCTTCGATTTGCACCTTGTGCCTGAACTCTTCTGTCAATATCCACTGGATGTTTCTGTGGGGATCGTAGTAATGCCTGCTGGTGTGAAAGGAAAGGTGGAAGAATTGGAGCTCCGCTTCTGCCTCCCTTGCTGCTTGCAGCGACGGGCAGATTTCATCTGAATTTCCCATAGTAATCGGGAATCCGAGTCCACCTTTCTTCTTCTTCTTCTGAATCTTATCATAGGCAATCAGTTGCCTAGATACTTCCAGCATCACTATCCTGTTTGTGGGATACCGAGGCAATCTGTATGGATAGGAGGAAAATCCTTGCAGCCTTATGTAGGTGAATTTTGGAAATTGGATAAACCAACATCCGAATTTCTCAATCATTTCTTGTGCCTCCCTTGATATTCTGTGGTGGGTTCTTTGCTACAAGGTCCTCGTTATGTGCATGGTAAAGGCATCATTGACCCTCTTGTAATTAGTCATGCTTGTCAAATGCAACTGTGGACAAGCCTCATATATTTTAAACTAATGGGAACCGCAACCGATTGGTTCCTTGTAAGAGATCCCTCTATATCTCGCCATGCGAGCCAGCATATAGACAAGGTAGGAGCCCATGTAAAATGTCTTCGTTCTCCTCACGCCACGAAGCTGCTCATGTATGTTATCACTGATCATTAGTGCCCAATCCATGTAATCCTTTCCTTCCAACACCAAGTTGACAAAATCGAACATCCAAGGTTCAAAGATGAACGCTTGGGGGCAACCTCCAACTCTACTCAGCATCATAATGAGATCACCAAACTCCTGTCTCAAGTCCTCTGAGACTATCTGCTTGGGCAATTTAGTGCGAGTTGGCTTGGGTTTAATCATCCACCTAGTATTTATCAAATCAGCACACCGGTCTGTGGTGGATGAGTACATCTTTCTAGCTCTCTTTTGTCTTGTAGATCATCTTCTCATGAGCTGGAATCCCGAATGCCTCTCCGATTGCCTCAGGGGTCAGGTTAGCCAGCACCTTGCCATCTGGTGAAGTGACTGTTCTCTATTCTGCATTGTAGTGGTAGGTGCACTCCATGATGAGTTCTGGACACCGGATAGCTAGCGGAAAGTTGGCAGCTGCATACAATCCACTTCTGACAATACTGTACGAAATCACTGACGGGTGATGGCCTCCAGTCCCCATTATCCTTCTTCTGAATGCTTCCATGTTGAATGAGCCTAAGTTCGTGTCAGCTAGCCTGCCGAGCTTTGATGAAAATTTGGATTCTGGCAAGAATGACTTGCCCAGTTTCTTGATCACAGCCTGTCTGGACTCGGTGTGGTTGTTTCTGCCTGTAGCTCTCCTGCTTGATTCGGCCATTCTCAACTACGCCTATTTACTTCAACGTTTTTAGAAGTTTCTTCTCTGGTTGCAGCAACACAATGCCAAATACTTGGAAATGTTTGCTTGCAGCAATTTACTTTCAACAAATTTGAAACCTCTCCCTTGAAGTTCGTACTTCTCTTTCTAACTTAGCAACTTCAAACTTTCTTCTCAAGTCGTACTTCAGCATTCAACAACTTGAGACCTTTGCAAATTGGTACCTTCTCAGCAAATGCAGCAACTGGCAACTTGGGAATTCGTGCCTCTTAGAAACTACAGCCTCAGCAAGTTAAGTTGCACTTCCTTCAGCAACTTCAACTTTTACAAATTTGCACTTCTCCTTCAGCTTTCTCACAATTTCGAACTTCTCAGCAATTTCAAGTTCCTCAGGAATTCGTACTTTCACTTAGCCAATATTTTTGCATTCAGCAACTGATGAGAGGAATGAAGAGGATTTTAAAATCTTATAGCCTGGTCGAATTCCTGCAGAGGCTATACTTAGCAAATTTTCGAATTCATTTTCCCTCTCTTTTCTCTGTTGTAACACTTGTCATCTGAGGCATCTTCTAGAATTATGAATTCATCATCTCTGCACAGGCCTGCCTCGTCGCATTTGATTTCTTAAAATATTAAATCGTTCACTTCCTTGAACAATTTTGAAATGTTTGGCTAAGTCATTTGATCTTGTCTTCGCTTTGGCAAAATTGTCTAGCTCAAAACTTCTAGCGAAGTGCCTCTCATTCATTTTGTTCGTTTGCCTTGGAGAAATTTCTCAATTTTGCCTTAGGAATTTTATTTAAAATAGGCACTGAGCAAAATATCCATCGAAACGATGTGGACATGGCGTGGAGTAAGCTTGAATCACTTCTGAATTGCAAATGTTTAATACCCAGAAGAGAAATTCTTCCAGAATCCATCGTTTCCATGTGTATCCGGATGAAGGGGTTCTTTTAATTTTTATTATTTAAAAATAATAAAAATGGCTAATGTTTATTTCTTCCCCTCCGGATGTCTTTCACTCCTGCAATTTCAAGCTCCTCTGCCTTGGCAAATTTTCTTGATTTTTCTTTGAAGAATTTTCCCTCTGAAGATTTTCATAACTCTGGAAATTCTAGCACCATCTTCATTCATACTCTTCATTTTTCCCTCTAGAAAATACCTTAGGAATTATTCAGAAATATAAATTTTAACTCTGAAGGGCGCATATAGCATGTCATTTTTCATTTCTTCCCTTAGGCAATTCCATGCCTAAGCCTTTTCATACTTAGCAATTTTCACGCCTAGACTTCTTTCAGCAATTTTCATTTTTAAGTCCCCACTCACTAGGCGCACTTCATATAGTGAAGAGGAAAAATATAAATAACTCTTGGTCTTTTAAAAATCACGCCTTCTTAACATTATTCCCCCTTTGGCGTATGGTGACTCCTCACCTTCCTTGAGCGCATATGACATAGGTAGCTTCCACCTTCAAGCGCATTTCCTTCACCACCCCATGCCTTTAGCTTTTACCTTTTACCTTTCACCTTCTACGTTTTACCTTGGGCGCATATGCCATGGAGAGGAGGAATTCCCACGCCTTGACTTGACCTTTCATCTCCCTCTAGCACACTTCACACACTAGACTTTCTTTTAAGTGCATTTCACCTTCATCACCCTACATTTTGCCTTGACTCTTCACCTCCCTCTGGCGCATATGGGCTAGGCTACTTCTATGTTGGGCGCATTTGCCATTTGCAAAGGAAAAATGCCATTACCTTGTGACCCTTCAACTTCCTCAAGCGCATTTTGACTTGCATACTTCCATCTTAGGCGCATTTGCTAGTGTGAGGGGGAATTCCGCTTACTTCAAGTGACTGTTCAACTTCCTTAGGCGCATTTCACCCATGTAACTTCCTTTCTCAAGCGCATTTTGCATGTGAGATGGAAAACCAACGCCCAAAGTGACTTTTTAGCTCCCTCTGGCGCATTTAGCATGTGCAACCTCCTTTCTCAGGCGCATTTGAGGATGCCTTAGGAAATTTCGAATGTCTCTTGAATATTTTCATGTTTTGGGTGACCTTTCACCTTCCCTAGGCGCATTTGACCTTGGCAATTTCCTTTCTCAAGCGCATTTTACTATGTGAGATGGAAAATCCACGCACAAGCTTGACCTTTCACCTCCCTCTAGCGCATTGGACTTTGTGAGGAGGAATTCTATGCCTTAGGGGAATTTCCATGCCTTAGGATAATTTTCATGCCTCTGGAAGGCGCATTTCAACTTCATCAAGGAAATTTCACACTTAGTGATTTTGTATTTTCCATTCCTCCTAGGCGCATATGAAGGTGTTTGCCTGTTAGCTGTTGTTTATAAATTTCCAACGCCCTAGGTGACCTTGGCTTTCTATTTTTAGTAAAATGAGGGTTTCATTGCATTTCACCCTGTTCTGAACTGGAGCTGACGTGGTTGTGCCTCCATTTGGTTTTGCTATCCTGTTCACACCTTATCTAGCACAATACGTGCTATTTTTAGCCATTTGCTATTTTTAGCAAACCCTAGAATTGATCAATTTCCGTATCTCTGTTTGCTTTGAAATTTGCTCCAGTTGCTTTTGATGCTGTGAGAGACCTGTTCATACTTGCTTCTGGTGATGACGCGCTATTTTTAGCCACCTGCTATTTATAGTAAGTTTCAAAGTTGCCTGTCTTTAGTAGCTTCATTCGACCTGAAACTTGCTATGTCCGATCATGATAACTTGAGTGCTCTGTTCATACCATAGTAACGAGACTCGGACTCGGCTCGGACTCGGCTAGGGCGACTCGACTCGGGACTCAAGGACTCGGGACTCGGACTCGGCGCAGACTCGGCAAAATGAAAAAAAGTTGAAAAAAACCTAGAAATTTAGAGATTTTTAAGGATTTAAAACTTGTTTCAAGCACCCTTTATTGAATACAACACAAATAAAAGCAAATTTGATCACATACACAAGTATACAACGATCACATAAGTATAAAGTACACAAATTGTAGTTGCGGCTGAAGGAAATAGCATACTTAGATATATAGATTATAAAACTAGTCAAATGTATACAAAAGTCATGGAATATGAAATCCATAACATCAAATGTTCCATACAAATATGAAATATCAAAACAATAGCTATGACTCTATGACTCTATGGCATAGTGGAGCCAACATCCTTCCTACGAAGGCGTCTAACGCTCCTGGATGATGTTGCAGCTGCAGCCATAGTCTCTGCCTCTGTCTGAGTCTCCATGCCACTCTCACCAACAGCAGCTATGTCTCCTCGTGCTCTAGCCTCCTCCTCAGCCATGGCTACAACCTCAGCCTCTCTCTCTGCCTGGTCCACCCAATCAAGGTCCTCGTCACTAAAGACTGCATCTGTAGCCTCAGTGGTCCACTCAGACTGTGGATCAACCTCATCTAGATTGATCGGGGTGTTGTCGTGGTCAAAAAGCTTCTTGTATCTGAGCCGAAGGTTGTAATGAACATAGACCAAGTCATTCATCCTCTCCACTGTCAATCTATTGCGCTTCTTGGAGTGTATGTGCTCAAACATACTCCAATTGCGCTCACAACCAGATGAACTGCATGGCTGGCTCAATAGACGAATGGCAATATTCTGCAGGTTCCGTGCATCAGAACCAAACAACCTCCACCAGCTATCTGAGATGAGAAAAAGAAACAAAATCAATCTCATTTCAAGTTTCAAGTTCAACATTTAATAATAAAATACAATATAAAAAGATGACAATTATGCCCTTAAATATATTTTTACCTGGTAGTAATGTTGTCCTACTGTCTATGGTCATTTGACGTGCAAAGAAGTCTCCTCGTGCCTTACTGAAGGCATCTATCTCCTGCACTATCTGTGTAGTAACAGCGGGCAACATCCGCTCTATCGTCGAGTAGAGCCCACTAAGAATTTCTCTATCTCCACGGATATCACGGCGGAATTGGAAGGCCGGATTTAGGAAACATGCGGCTGCATGGATGGGCCTATGAAGTTGGTTTTGCCATCTCCTATCAATGATCTCCCAAATGGGACGATACTTATCCTGAACTCCACCATAGACTGATCTAATGGCCTCTTTGGCCCTATCCATGCCCTCATATATGTATCCCAGTGCGGGCTTCTCCCCATCTGCAACTCGTAGGAGAACTAGCAAGGGCTCAATAAACTGCAAAGTGCAAACATGTTTCACAAATAAGTGCGAATGAAAATAAACAAATAAAAGATATGATTAAAAATTAAAACATAATAAAGAATTAAATTTTACCTTCACAATCTCCTCCACTGGTGTCCAAAACCCTTGCTCGTCAAAAATGCAATTGGCCACACCAATCCCTGCAGTGCTTGTAGAAAACGATGAGGAAGACCACTCCTCACCAACAAACATGCGCCTTAAGGCTGCCTTTGACCGAATCAAGGATTGCAACGTGATAAAATTAGTTGCAAACCTAGTGATGCCAGGACGAGACAACTCCCTCAACCCCGTGTATTGCCTCATAAGGTTAAGCACCCATGTGTGATTGTATATAAATTTGCAAATGTTTCTACCTGCATCCACACATGTTTTGATCCATGGGAGCTTGCCAAGATCCTCCATCATGAGGTCAATGCAATGGGCGGCACATGGAGTCCAGAATATAGTAGGGTGCCTCTCCATCAATAATCTACCAGCAGCAACATAGTTTGCTGCATTATCTGTCACCACTTGCACTACATTCTCTTCCCCCACATCAGCTATCACCTCCTCTATAGCCTCACACAGATATGTGGCATTTTTGAATTGGGCAGAAGCATCAATGGACTTAATGAAAATGGTGTCACCTGAAAGAATAAGCAAAACCAGTTATTCAATAAATTAAAAAACAAAAATCAGCCATATTAAATTATTAATCACTAAATCAAATTCAAATTTCAATGCATTGAGGGAAGTACAATTACCTCCGGAGGACACTAGAAAATTAAGCAGCGTCCTATTTCTCCTATCGGTCCAACCATCAGTCATGATGGTGCAACCAATCCTCCTCCACTGCTCACGCTGCTCCTCTAATTGTGCTTTCACATCTGCCACTTTTTGACTCAAAAGTGGGCCCTTTAATTCATCTTCAGAAGGGGCTTTGAACCCCGGCCCACATATGGTTATGGCATCAACCATGTTTTGCCAAAAAGGTGACCTAAAACATGTCATAAATAAATTAATAAGTTACTTACATAAGTATTGTAAAATGAAAAGTTTTAAGATTTTAACTGCACTAAATTTGAATTCGATAATGAGATACATCTAGATTCTAAAATAATAAATTTTAAAACAATTAAACAAAAAAGAATTACCTGGCTACATGGAAGGGAATGGTGCAGTAGTACCAAAAGTCTGCAATTGTCTTTTTTGCTGCATCATGTACATCCTTGTTCCAACCCATGCTCTCAAGTGACGGTTGGGAACCAGGAGTAGTGCGTGGTACAAAATATGAGTCCACCCTAGATTTACGAACTCTAGGGCCAATAATACTACCACTACCACTACCACTAGCAGTACTAGCGCCACCAGCAGTAGGAGTATGCACAGGGATAGCTGGTGCAGAAGCAGTACCACTAGCACAAGCACTAGCACTAGGACGGTATGGAGGCATGGAAGAAGCATCTCCAACAGCACCAAGTCCATGTCCAACTCCCAAACTCACCAATTCATGCTTCTGTTTTTTTTTCATCTCTTTTTGCAATTCAAAAGTTTCTAATTGCACCTGCACTTCACGGACAGCCTCAGGAGGTGCTATAGGGCATCCCGCTGCATCATGGATGGGAATGCGTGCAATATGGTATTTTAATCGATTTATGCCTCCATGATATATTGTTTTGCAGTATTTACATTTTGCTTCCCCTTTTTTCATTCCGGGAAAGATTTCAGCATGTTTCCAAGCAGGGTCTTTTCTGCCTGGGGTTTGAGACATTGTGAAAATAATAATATGTTTTGATTTGCAAATGAATGTGGCTGCAATAACAAGTAGGGTTTATAAAATTATTTATATTGCAAGTAGGGTTTGTAAAAAAAAAATGCAAACTAAAAAAAACAATGATTTTTCAAATTACAATGAATTATTTGTTAAAAAAACACAAAAAAAACCAATAAAAATCAAACTTACCTCTTATATTTGGCTTGGAATGCAATGCAAACTCCTCCCAATCACTGGTAATGAGCTCTCAATGCACCTTCTTGCTGTTATGAAGCTTCCCAAATGGTATGTGGCCCTGTATTTGTCTTCAACAGCTTGCTGGTTGCCCTCTCTTCTCCTCTTATTTTTCCTCACAACTCTCTCTTCTCCTCCTATTTTGCCAAATGAATGAAATGAGGTTGCTTTTAGGGTTGGGGAGATAATATAACACAAAAAAAATAAAATTAAAACATCAAATTTTATGATTTTTTGTTCACTTTTCTTTCTGCATTCGCCGGCCGCGTCCAGGGCTCGGGACTCTCCGGGAAGCGGCGAGTCCGGCGAGTCCGGCGAGGACTCGGTAGGACTCGGCCGCGTCCGCGTCCGGGCTCCCAGGACCCGGCCAGGTGTGCTCGGCTCGGGACTCGCCGAGTTTGGGCGCTTCCGGGCGAGTCTCGTAACTATGGTTCATACCAACTTCCGGCGCAGACCTGCTATTTATAGCCGTGTCCTGACTTACTAAAAATAGTAAGTCCTCCGATTTTGCTCAAAATTTGCCAGTAGGTAGCCCGAAGGATGCTGATCATGGTGGCGTGCTTCGTTTTGACATCTCTGCATTTTGCTTCATCTATTTTTAGACATGGCAGGGAAACCCTAATCTGACTTGCATGTGCTCCCGACTGCCCTTGGTTGCTCCGATTTATACTGTTTGTCATTTTGCTCGCTGGAATGAAGTGTTAGGTAGCCGTTGGACTGAAGCTACTATTTATAGTAAGTGTCCAGAAAGTGGTCCATCGGATGTCGGATGAGTTTGCATGTCACCGTGCCAGTGGGATCTCAAAAAACCCAAAAAAACCCAAAAAACTGGTCAAAGTTTTGGCATTGGCTAAAAATAGTAAGTCCCTGAAAACTGATCCGATCCACTTGCATGTCATATCACTGTGAAGCTCTCACGAAACCCAGATGGAATATCCGGACATGCATTGAAAATTCCTACATGCAAACCCTAAAAATAGCCTCGGAAGGCTGACCTCTGAAAGTCACCATCTTGGCTTGCATGTTACACCATCGCGAAGGTCTTGGAAAACCCAGATCAATTCTCCTGTCATTCACCGAAGAATTGCTTGTCTAAACCCTGAAAATAGCCTCCGAAGGCTGAACTGCTAAAATAGCCAATTGTCTGAATCTGTTCAAATTTCATGTGTAGGCACTCTGAAGTTGCCTGATTGTGCTGAAATAGTTGGAATCCCAAAATCCTGAGGGACAAGCCTCAAATTAGGTACTTACTAAAAATAGTAAGTTGTCGGATTTTAGTAGGATTTCAGGGGGATTCTGCCTTGAACTTTCTGAATGTGTTGTTGCACTCAGATTTTACCTTAGTAACTCAATCTTGACCTCAAACGGGTCTAAAGGATAGAAACCCTAAATTTGTCAATTACTTCAACTGAGGTCAAATGGGACACCGCTGAAAGGACAAAGATCAGAGATAGAGAGAACCAAAGCCAAAAGACCAGAATGGAGCAAAATTTAGGGGGTCCCCATCTTGGATGGGGTGATGTGTGAAAAGGTCACAACACGACCGTTGCAAATTGGCACGACAAGTTGAACAACAGATTGCAAGGAGAAACATACCAAGTTCGTACGTTGAAATTGTAAAATATGGCCCATACGAGTGAGACTTGCTTACACAGCACGAAGGTTAAAGGAAATTAAAAGTATTGTACAAAGAATTGAAGAGCTGGGAATTGGCATACGAAAGAGCCTCACAGAGAATATGAAAAAAAAGAACATCATCCATCAGTTAAACAGTGCAAAATCTCTAATTTTTGGCTCTATCAGCATTGGTTGGTGTCTCTTGAAAAATCATGAAAATGAGTTGCGCCATGGAGTTTTGTATGGGTTCAGAAGTGTTAAATTAGTCTTGGCTAATAGGCTAATCAACCATCCTGACTAGAAATCACTCCGAAAATGGGGACATTACAGTCCTCCCTTCCCGGGATTGCTTGCCCTCAAGCAATCTACGACTGCAATATTTCTCAATTGCCACAGCATCTAATATCTAAATAACAAACCATCTATGTCCGTCCGCCAACCACTCGGATCCCAAATGAACTTGGAAAGAAATCCAACCAGCATCCTCTGTATAAAGTTGAAGCTCCTGTCGCAGTGAAGCCCTATCAAGCTATCAAGCCAATTGTCCAACAAATAAATTCCTAGATCCCAGTTCTAAAAATCATCTCTATATAAATTGTGCACAAGGATCTCTACAATCTGTTGATTAGTGAGCTCTGCCATCCAATAACTGTGGAGATGAACCTCACGCATCCATACTATCCATAAGAAAACTCCCTTGGGATCCCCTGAATAAATTGGAAAGCCAACACCTGTCGCTTTATGTTGTGCTACTCTGATAATCTCTAAAACCCAAACGTAGTAAAAGGCAATCAGCAAGAGGGAACAAAGTTGAAGACTTGCCAAATTTGGACTCATCACTATAGACAAAAACATATCATACCAAAGTGAACCAAAACACCCCTTATTCAACCCACCTCTCGGTGTCATCAAAGACATGGTCAAATCCTGTGTATGTGTAATGTCTCCCTTACAATTTTTTTCAATTTTGGCCACGACACTTCACCCGTTAGCGTTAGAAAAACCAAAACCAGCTGAGTAAAGTAGCCCTACACCAAGAATGTTCACCAAGATCCCAATGACGGGCGAGGTGATAGCATATGGTGTCGAGGATCGTTAGCTTGTAAACAGAAACTGGAATTACAAAACATGCAGCTCGACCACTTATTTAGCAGGAGTAGAGTGACAGCTCTGTCGATCAACAAATGAGAATGCAGTACAAAAAGTAAAGACGGTGAAGCCTATCTCTTCCACCAAACAGTGGGAATAAAATGCTTATGCAAAAAAAGTAAATAAGGCGGCAATCCAGCCTCTTCCACTAAAAGTGGGAATACAATAGAGAATTTGCAGAAGTATTAAGGGTTGATCAGTACTACTGAAACAGCATTACAATGTGAAAAAGAATCCTGCAAGAGCCAAGTATTATAGATATTCAAAGTGTTGCAAATGATATAGAATGTTTCTCCAACTCCAACAAACTCCCAAACAAGAAAATCAAGCCCAAAAACTCCAACTACTACAATCTGATATAATAGACCAGCAAACTGAAAACACACACCAACAACTGTGAAACTCACTAAAATGCTCCTAACTCACTCAATACTTCACCAAACAACATGAAATCAGCTGCAAATGAAAACTAGGATGATGGCAACCAAGTCTAAGTTAACAAACTGCATCAAACACCCAACCACGAATTAAACACAATTTCCAATGCATTAACAAGCAAGATACAACCTTCAAGAGGGCAACCTACAAGATAAAATCCTAGGCTCCAAAATAAAATCCGAAACTTTGCAAGAAGGGGCACTAGATAGACTCAGACAATGGGCCAATACCCAGAACCATCAAAAATTTGTGCACGAAGCTATATGATCAAAAATCACTTTTAGCACTTCAAACCAGCAACCTATAAAACTAAGAAAAACATCAAACTTCGACAATAATGCTCAATCTGCTATCTCTGAATGAGAAGCAGTCTCATACCCAGCTAGGTACTATCTCTCAAACACGAAGACTGGAAGGAAGGAACTAAGAGGTATGCATTCCTCGAACCCAAAGCCTGAAACAATTTCAATAGCATTTCAATATGAAAGATAATGGATACCAAATGAGAGAGCAAGGCCTCTTATTTATAACTTTTTTCTCTCCCAAATTCAAATCTTATTTTCCCTCCAATTAGGGTGCCTACATGACATTCAAATCCACATCCACCTTTTCACATTTGCATTTCATTTAGAGATTGTCCAAGTCATCCCTTTTCATGAAGGTAAATAACTTTATCAAAATGCAAATAATCATCAAGTTAGGCATCCCAAGTCTTTAGTGAGATATTTTGGGGCAAAGAGGTTGGAGGATTGACCACCCACCCTCTATTTTTAAAACAAAAATTAAAACCGTTCTTTGTCAAAAGAAATCAGGCACGCTATACAGTTAAGTGCATGATGTGCAGCCGAATGGTGGAACCTTTGCCTTGCAACGTGGAGGTTATGGGATTGAATTCCCTACCTATATTTTTGGTAACCAAAACCGCTCACCAAAGACTACACGGAGGTGATAAGGGTGCCACGTGCACTAATAAAATGGTGCCACGTGGCACAATATGATTGGCTGCCCGAAGACACGTGGAGGACAAGTCAACGCACAGTCACTGCCTACTTAGCACCCACGTTACTTGCCACGTCATTACACAGTCATCATACGAAGTACCACGCGGCAAGCCTTGATTGGTCCACGTCACCGTCTGTACGGTATGACCTCATTTGTCAACATGTTAACGTCATGCTAACATCATCATCCGTATGGTCCAGTCAGCAAAGGAAACCTGCAACTTTGACTGGCCATATCTTCGAAGAACAAGCTCTGATTTCGATGAAACGAGCGGCATTGGGATCATCTCGTCGAGCTCTTTGTTTTGATGCCGATTTTGACGAATTCCATAACGATCAATTTTTTTTACTTTTTGACCGACCACCTGTACCTTGTTTGACCCAACTTTGACTAAGCATAACTTGAACGTAGAAGTTCCTTTTGGCTCCATTCAAGTTGTGTTGGGTTCAGTTTTTCAAGCACTTGGACATGGCGATGACATCTGGAGCATATGGAACACTTCAATTTTTGGCTACAAGTATCCACCTAGATCAGTCCTCCCCACTAGAGATCTTTCACACCTTCAAAAGTTAGATTTATTCGGAACTTAAGTGAGGGCATGGCCTCCCCACTTGTCATGTATCATCTATCCATATGCACACCTTGCTTATCACCACAATCAGGACTGCAATAATATTGTTGAACATATGCATCATTCTATCACTTCCATAAGCATCTACATCAACAGTTACAGCCATAGTTGGAAGACTTGCCGAGTTTTCGGCAAGTCTTGAAAAACTCACGAGTTTTTTTGCCTTGTGAGTCTTTATGACTTTAACTCGCCGAGTCTTTTCCAAAAACTTGCGAGCTTTTGGCAAGTTTTCACCAAAAACTTGCCAAATACATAAAAAATGCAAAAAATGCAAAAAAAGTTGAAAAATTTACCGAGTTTTTTGCTGAATTTTTGTCGAGTTTTCTCCGAGTTTTTGTTGACTCTCCAATTTTTGGCTTGGCGAGCTTTTTTCCGAGGCGAGTCTTCCAACTATGGTTACAACTATTAACCAATAACCACTCACTAATATCAAGCTAAATAACAATGCAGATACAAAATCGAATGAATCAACATGTCTATCTTTCACAACAGGAACATTTTTACCCAAGGGAACCTCCAAATTCCCAACCATAAATTGAGGACTTGGACCATTAATGCTTTCATTTACTGTTTCCTCATGTTGTACTGTTGGTGTATCCTGCGACATCTAATCATGATTAGCCTTGATTACCTCAAGTTCATGTCTAGCCACCTGACTTGACAGACATAAGAGACAAATCTTTACTTGCATTAATCACCCTTCTCAACTGCCCTGTGTTTGCAAAAGATCTACCAGTCTTGATCTTGCAAGAATGTACAATATACTTGATGCCATCTTTCAACAAATGATAATGATTAAATTCCCTGTAGAAAACAGCCTTTCGATCATACAAATACGAGCTACCCAACACTACCCTATAGACATCTAGTGGAAACACATCAAACTGGCTTGTGATTGTGAATCTTAAAGTACATTGCCTTGTTACTTGCAATTCATTGTTTTTGCAAACCCAACCTAGTGGATAAGGTCTCTGATGCGGTGTAGTTTTCAATCCCAAATTCCTTACAACATCTTCTGAGATTAGGTTAATTTGAGATCCACTATCTATGAGTGTATCAATTTTAGTGTGTGTGATGAGCCCTGTTGGCTCTCAACTCAAACCCCAAGATTTTTAAGTCTTAATGTATTTTATTTGTTTTTTAGAGAGAGTTTATAGACAGAAGAGAAGGGGCACATCATATGAAAGCTCATAAACTGAGAAACAGAGCTAATTTCTACAGAATGTAAATGCAGAAGGTATTATTTAACAATAACCAATAGATCACAAGTGCCAAACATACCAGAATGATCCAGATATTTTATATAAAAAAGTAAGCCAACTTGCCAGCCAAGAATGGTGAAAACTGGCATATGTGTGTAATGTCCCCTTCCAATTGACATCTCTCAGTGCTTAAGATTACCCAATTATGTGACCCTCGTAGGCTGATAGGGTGGATAGAGGGTCTGGTTGAGGCTTGGCTTGGCTTCTGTTGGCAGAATCATTCAGTTGGCTTTCGTTCGGGGTCGTTCGAACACCATTTGCTTGACTTACTATTTTTAGTAAGTGGAGACACTCAGCAGAGCACCCCTGCTATTTTTAGTAGTATGGTTTGGTCGTGTGCGGATTCAGTCACTTATCATTTGGCTTCAGACGGTTCGTCTTTTGGACCTGTTTTGAGAGAGATATTAATATTTGTTTGCTAAAATAAATATTGATTAATTAAAGGCTATATTATAAAGTTATAATATAATTAAATATTATAACTTAAGTGACTTAAAGGAAGGGGTCGACCAACATGAAGAAGGGGCCACTTTTCAATTATATTTTATAATTAAAAGTGCATTCAAACTATGGAATTATTAAAAGAAGAATTCAAACTTTATTTATATGATGTCTCTTTGAGAAAAGTCGACCTTCTTGAGTATATAAGGATTTTCATTGTGGAGAAAGGGCATTCTGTTATGAAAATCGACTTTGATCACTTATTCCTTCAGAGAACGGAGCCAAGGGTTTCAATTATCTGTTTTACATTGGAGAACGAGCCATCTTCAGTGTTGCAGTTCAGAGGCTGTGAAATATCAACTGATTTATTGCCTGTCAGAGAAATAGCTTCATCCAGAAGTTATTACAGAGCTTATTTAGAAGATCTATTTGTCCAGAGATTAATCCAGTTTCACCAGGGGAAGATAAAATCATTAGCGGCTGGTTTTAGTAGTTGTCTAGCATCTATTTCCAAGCTGTACGGAATTATTATTGTTGCAGCCAGGGCCGTACCAGCAAGTACAGGGCCATACTTTTCTTCTAGGGTAAAGCGCCTTTCCTTTTGGCTATCTGACTTCATCAAAAGAGGCGCCTATACCTCTGGGACCATTGGCAATCATCTGGTGAAGGGAGAAATTGTTTTCATTGATAGCCGTGCCATTTCATCATCATCCCAGGCGGCTGCAATCAACAAACCAGGTTTTTGAATAATACAAATCAGCTTTGTGATTTGGTCTGCATGTTAGGTTTTTAATATTTTAATTGCTGAGGAAAAATAATACAATTAATAGCAATCGTTTCCAGAGTCTATTTGTGTTAGATTTTCCCTTATTGTATTTGTTAGAGATTTTTATATCATTTCTTTCAAAAATCGTAGTTTGTCTCTTTATGCAAAAAACACAAAAACGTCAAGACAATCAAAACAAGCAAAAAAAAATAAGCAGTTTCAAAAACAGTGAGAATAGGGGTTTCTACAGTGGTATCAGAGCGGCTTCCTGCCATCCTTGTGGGGTTTGAAAACCATTTTGTTCATGCACCATAGTGATAGAGAAAAGAGATATTATCAGAGGGAAAACAGAAAAACTTGGTAGCCACCACTTATTCCGACAGGTGAGACGGCCATAGGTTTGATAGGTGTTCAGTCTGGTTCTTCTTCTGGAGCGTCTGTATAGGATACAGGCATGGGTGACAGACCAGAGATTCCTCGAGATCCTCAGGAGGAAGATGCAAAGGTTAGACAGACTCTGAGAGATTTACGAACAGGTCAGCAGCAAGTAGCTGATGTATTACAGCAGTTGACCCTGGTTATACAGAGGATGGGTACACCAAGGAGACCATCACCACGTCGTGATGAAGACAGGAGTGAGGCACGTTCACGAAGGATACCCAAGACTGTGTCACGGACAGCAGATAGGCCTACCCGTCCGACTTTTGTGAGACAGGAGGCCGATGGGTTTTTGGCAGATGAGGAGCCTGAGGCAATGTTTGCTGATATTCTTATGGCAGGAAACGACGAGTGGGAGTTATTGACCCCAGAGGTCAGAGAGAGGATCACTTTTGATAGGTTTATCACACAGAGGCGAGAGCATCACAGGAATAGGTTGGATAGGAGGCCTAGGCAGCAGAACGGTGACCTGAAGCACGCCACAAACAAGCTCACACTAGCTATGTTTGACGGCAGCGGTAAGGTTACAGCTCAAACCGGATCAGTAAACTGGATACTTTCCTTACATTGCATCCTATGGCAGAGGAAGATGCTATCAGATATGCTACCTTACACCTTGAGGGAGCAGCTTACGACTGGTGGCATCATGGGATGGTGACACTTCAGCATGATCGTATCACCACGTACCAGGAGTTCATAGACAGATTGGTGGAATGATTCGACAAGAAGGACCCTGAGTCTTACTTCAGAGACTTGGCACAGTTGAGACAGGTTGGTAGTTTGGAGGCCTACATAGGAGACTTCCAGAGATTGTCCGCGATGGTCCCCAACATATCAGAGAGGCGTCTAGTTGTGCTCTTCGTTGAGGGGTTGTTGGAACCATTGAGAGGTTGGATCAAGGCATTCGATCCCCTTTCGCTATAGGAAGCTATGAAGAAGGCACGCAGCATGGAACTTGCAGCACCATCTAGCAAGTTCAACTCCAAAAATACTACTTCATTCAGGGATTCAATAAAAATAAGGAGAAATCTAATTTTAAGAGTGACTCAAAGGGAAAATCAGTAGCACCCTTGGATCGTGAGACTCTTAATGATTTGCGCAGGAAGAGGCTTTGCTTCTATTGCAAGGGTCCCTATGACGCTAACCATGATTGTCCTTTGCGACCTAAGGGTAAGGCCAATAGAGTTGTGGACTTATTATGAGGATTCGGAATCTGAGAATTCCGAACAGCAGGAGAGTTCTGAGGAGTTGGAATCAGAGGCTTTGGAGCCTAAGGCAGAAGCAGAGTCAGAGCTCCAAATCCAGGAGGCACGGTTGTCGAGTATTCAGCAGGAGGGATCTTTCAGACTTCGTGGATTTTTGGCGAGTCAAAAGGTTATCACCCTTCTAGATACAGGAGCCACCCACAATTTCATTGATGCTAGATTTGTGGAGAAGCGTGGACTCATAACCGAGGAGTTTGAGGGCATTCGGGTTAAGGTAGCTGATGGTTACACTCTCAGGTGTGATCGTATGATCAAGGATCTTCCTTTGTGCCCAAATAATTATGAATTCAAGGCTGATTACTATGTAGTGAATATGGGAGATATTGATTTAGTTTTGGGCATGAAGTGGCTTCATTCCCTTGAGGAAGTTACACTTCGCCTCAAAGACATGGAGATACAGTTTGAGGTGAATGGGAAGACTCATATACTGAAGGCCATCCGGGATAGTAATGTCAGGACTATTTCCTTCCGATGGATGGAGAGACTCATGCGACATGACATGGTTGAGTGGGCTGCCGAGTGCACCTTGACACCTATACAGGAGGGACAACATAAGACCGTGTATCATCCTGACATTCAGCAGTTAAGAGTTAAGCATGAGAAGGTTTTCCGTGACATTCCACCAGGGAGACCTCCAAACAGGGGTATTGAGCACATCATAGAGCTTGAGGAGGGCGCTAAGCCCGTCATGATTACTCCTTATAGGCATCCAAAGTGGCTTAAGGATGAGATAGAGAAGACTATCAAGGAGCTGCTTGCTATGGGTCACATTCGACCAAGTAAATCACCATTTGCTTCTTCAGTTGTCCTAGTGAAGAAGAAAGATGGTACCCTTCGTATGTGCATCGATTACAGAGTCCTGAATAGGAGGACCATCAAAAACAGGTACCCCATACCTCGTATAGATGAGCTTATTGATGAGCTCCATGGTGCCTGTTATTTCACGAAAATAGATTTGAGATCGGGATATCACCAGATTAGAGTCCGTGAGCAGATGTTGAGAAGACTGCTTTCCGTTGTCATTGTGGACACTTCGAGTTTGTGGTGATGCCATTTGGGCTGACCAACGCTCCAGCGACTTTCCAATCCACCATGAACAGGGTCTTCCACTCACATCTAAGGAGATATGTACTTGTCTTCTTCGATGATATTCTGATTTACAGCAGGACTTGGCAGGAGCATCTGGCTCATCTGGATACAGTACTCAGCATTTTGGAGAGGTAGTCCTTGTACGCCAAGGAGTCCAAGTGTGATTTAGGGATGACTGAGTTGTTATACTTAGGCCATATCATCAATGCAGAGGGAGTGCGGATGGATCCTGAGAAGATCCGTGCTATCGTAGATTGGCCTACTCCAGCGAACCTTACACAGCTGCGAGGATTCCTTGGGTTATGTGGTTTCTATCGCAGATTTGATAATGGTTATTCATGCCATGCAGCACCTATGACGGATTTGTTGAAAAAAGGTGCATTCTGTTGGACTCCTGAGGCACAGGAGTGTTTTGTGAGGTTCAAGGAGCTGATTACTACATGTCCAGTGTTAGCACTACCAGATTTTACGAAGCCTTTTGAGCTTCAGTGTGATGCTTCTGGTGAGGGCATTGGGGCGGTGTTTATGCAGGACAAGCACCCGATTGTTTAAGAGTAGAAAACTTAGAGGACCAGAGAGGCTCTACAGTATTTATGATAAGGAGATGCTGGCCATAATGCATGCCTTGGCCGAATTCAGGCAATATCTCGTGGGCAGTAAGTTTTGTATTAAAACTGATCACAATAGCTTGAGGCATTTCCTGGGACAGCAAGACTTAAATGACCGTTAGCAGAAGTGGGTGAGTAAGTTACAGGCTTATGACTTTGATATTACCTATATCAAAGGTACCCAGAATGTTGTTGCTGATGCTCTCTCACGTCGGCCTTATCTGAGTTCTATGGTACATATTGCAGAGGATTGGAGGCATTTGATTGTGGTAGAGTATGCCAAGGATACTTGGGCATCGGGTATTGTAGAGGGATCGATGGTGGACACCAGGTACACACTTGTGAATGACTTGATCATTTACAAGAATAGGATTTTCTTGATCCCAGGATCTGAGATGAAGAACACCATTATGCGAGCCTTTCATGATGTACCCACAGCAGGGCATCCCGGGTACTTCAAAACATACAGTGTAAGAAACCCGGTGTTTCTCAACCCGGTCACTGTCTAAGAAACTGTGTTTTGTTTTGGTTTTCTAATTTTTTTGTGTTTTTTTGATGGTTTTTGCAATAAATGATAAATTGGGATTTTGCAAGGAATTGACTGGAAAATTTATATAAAATACTAGATGCTTAAATAACGCAAATTAAAGATCAAAGCTCATTGCCAGATAGTTTATTCATCATGCTGGATAGTTACAACTATGAAAAATCGATATGCAGACAAAAAGGCAACAACTTTATTAATGAAAAACCTGGTTATTGCAGCCACCTTGAAATGAAGAAGAATAGGTACGGCTAGCTTCAAAACACGAATCTCCAAGCTCAGAAACAACGAAACAGTTCCAGACACCCTAGGCGCCAACTTTGATAATGACATAAGGTAAAAAGGCAAAGCGATTTCCTCTGGAGATAAAGTACGGCCCTTGCTGGTACATAAAAGTATGGCCCAGCCAGCAGCAATAAATATGGTACGGCCTCTAGAAGAATGTGCCTGAACTCTATGAAATGTCCTTTGATAAATCGCCACCATTAACTGATGAGAAATCTCTGCAAATCCTTCCTGAATCGAATCAATAAGCTCAACGGCAACCTCTGTATGAAGTCACCGAGTACGACAATCTTCAACTGGTATTTCACAGTCTCAATATGCCAGATCTTGAAGAGGGAACGTTCTCCAAAATCAACTGTCTGCTGAAACCCTAGGTTTTGCAAACTCCAATGCTCAGAGCAAAATAAGACAAATTGAATAATCATAACATAAGAGTTCGATTTGTCTTGGCAGTGTATAAATATCCCCTTTCAACAATTCGACCCAAGCTTCTTTTTAATAATCATTTAAATAAATGATTAAATTCGCCCTTTTCTTAACTTAGGAAAAATATTAAATAAATGGCATCCCACTTTAATGAATAAATAATTATTCATTATAATAAATATTTCACTTTATTATAAAGTATTAAAAATACTTTATAATATGCCATTAAATCATTAATATTTAAATATATTAATAAAGTGACTTTATAACATAAAATCAAAATATCAATTATTTAATAATCATTAAATGCTCCATTATTTTCCATCTGACCATCAAACTGATGAACTGGGTCGACTCTGAGCTAACCAGCTGTACCAGGTGCCCTGCCCAAAATAGCAGCTTCCGCCTGCCTGACTTACTATAAATAGTAAGTAACTGAAAAACCTTTTTGAAAGATTCTGCAAAGGCCCAACCTGACTCAACTGAAAGAATGAAGTTCCTGAACACTGGGTAACTGCCTCAATTGATCCTCTACACATATCTGTCAACCTACGAGGACCAGGATGATAGGCTAACCACATATCCAGTTGCGTTAACTAGGATGGGGACATCACATACAGACAGATTCGGGAGAGGTTTACATGGAAGGGTCTTAAGGCAAATGTTCTTCAGTATGTGCGTGAGTGCCCTGTTTGTCAGCAGAACAAGCAGGAGAACATGTATCCGGCAGGATTGTTGCAGCCACTTCCAATTCCTGATAGGAAGTGGGAATGCCTGTCGATGGATTTTATTACGGGCTTGCCCAAAGCCCAGGGACGTGATTGCATATATGTAGTTGTGGATCGGCTGACGAAGTATGCCCACTTCTTTTCGATCACCACCACTTACACAACTACACAGGTAGCAGAGGTCTTCTTCCGTGAGGTTTTCAGATTACATGGGTTGCCTCGGAGCATAGTTAGCGACAGGGATAGTCGGTTCCTGAGTCACTTCTGACAGGAGGTGTTCAGACTTTGTGGGACCAAGCTTACACCGAGCACCAGTTACCACCCACAGACCGATGGTCAGACGGAAATAGTGAACAAATGGGTGGAAGGCTACCTCAGGAATTACATTGCAGGGAAACAAAAGGCGTGGGTCAAGTGGATATATTTGTGCGAGTATTGCTACAATACTACTTTCCACATAACCATTCAGATGTCCCCCTTCATGGCGTTGTATGGTTATGAGGTGCCTAGTTTTTTGGATTTGCTACTGAGTGACAGTAGAGTGCCGAGTGCTGGAGATTTATTGCAGGAGAGTCAAGACACTATGAGGGCTCTCAAGGAAAATATTGCTAAGGCACAGAATCAGCAGAAGCAGTACGCAGATCAGAAGAGGATAGAGAGATCTTTTGAGGTGGGAGACATGGTATATCTCATGTTGCAGCCCTACCGTCAGTCTACTCTTAGGAAGAGTGGTTCAAAGAAGCTTAAGTCGCGGTATTATGGTCCTTTCAAGATTCTGAGGCGTGTTGGAGAGGTGGCTTATGAGCTAGAGCTTTCGGCGGATAGTAAGGTCCACAATGTTTTTCATGTGTCACGTCTCAAGAAGGCGTTAGGACATCATGTGGTGCCTTCGACGGTATTACCTCTCTTAGATGATGAGGGAAAGTTGATCTTAGTACCTGAGTCAATCCTGGAGTACAAAAAAAGACAGTTGCGCAGGAGGACTATCAGGGAATATTTGGTGAAATGGAGAGATTTACCAGTAGAGGATGCTACGTGGGAGAGTGAGGATATTTTGCAGCATCCAGAGTTGAGATTGCTTGAGGACAAGCAATTTCAAGAGGGACGGGCTGTAATGTCCCCTTCCAGTTGACATCTCTCAGTGCTTAAGATTAGCCTATTATGTGACCCTCGTAGGCTGATAGGGTGGATAGAGGGTCTGGTTGAGGCTTGGCTTGGCTTCTGTTGGCAGAATCATTCAGTTGGCTTTCGTTCGGGGTCGTTCGGACACCATTTGCTTGACTTACTATTTTTAGTAAGTGGAGACACTCAGCAGAGCACCCCTGCTATTTTTAGCAATATGGTTTGGTCGTGTGCGGATTCAGTCACTTATCATCTGGCTTCAGACGGTTCATCTTTTGGACCTGTTTTGAGAGAGATATTAATATTTGTTTGCTAAAATAAATATTAATTAATTAAAGGCTATATTATAAAGTTATAATATAATTAAATATTATAACTTAAGTGACTTAAAGGAAGGGTTCGACCAACATGAAGAAGGGGCCACTTTTCAATTATATTTTATAATTAAAAGTGCGTTCAAACTATGGAATTATTAAAAGAAGAATTCAAACTTTATTTAAATGATGTCTCTTTGAGAAAAGTCGACCTTCTGAGTATATAAGGATTTTCATTGTGGAGAAAGGGCATTATGTTATGAAAATCGACTTTGATCACTTATTCCTTTAGAGAACGGAGCCAAGAGTTTCAGTTATCTGTTTTGCATTGGAGAACGAGCCATCTTCAGTGTTGCAGTTCAGAGGCTGTGAAATATCAGCTGATTTATTGCCTGTCAGAGAAATAGCTTCACCCAGAAGTTATTACAGAGCTTATTCAAAAGATCTATTTGTCTAGAGATTAATCCAATTTCACCAGGGGAAGATAAAATCATTAGCGGCTAGTTTTAGTAGTTGTCTGGCATCTATTTCCAAGCTGTACGGAATTATTATTGCTGCAGCTAGGGCCATAGCAGCAAGTACAGGGCCGTACTTTTCTTCTAGGGTAAAGCGCCTTTCCTTTTGGCTATCTGACTTCATCAAAAGAGGCGCCTATACCTCTGGGACCATTGGCAATCATCTGGCGAAGGGAGAAATTGTTTTCATTGATAGCCATGCCATTTTATCATCATCCCAGGCGGCTGCAATCAGCAAACCAAGTTTTTGAATAATACAAATCAGCTTTGTGATTTGGTCTGCATGTTAGGTTTTTAATATTGTAATTGCTGAGGAAGAATAATACAATTAATAGCAATCGTTTCCAGAGTCTATTTGTGTTAGATTTCCCCTTATTGTATTTGTTAGAGATTTTTATATCATTTCTTTCAAAAATCGCATTTTATCTCTTTATGCAAAAAACACAAAAACATCAAAACAATCAAAATAAGCAGTTTCAGAAACAGTGAGAATAGGGGTTTCTACAATGTGTATGCCTAGCCTCCAAAATGGGCTTTCCTGACTCAGAAATAGGATACAATGATATAATAGTAATAACCGCCCACAAAGAAGTCCAAACAAGAACCCAAAAGGAAGTGCCCTAGCTTTTGGCTTCACACGCCATCCTGCCAAAAGGCACAAATCCCAATGCAAATGGTACGGCCAAAAAAGACACTAAAGGAATCAACGCTGGAACTACAAATCTGCTGGAGATGGCGACTCTAGATGATGAAACCCTCTTCCTTATTCCCAACCACTGAATACTAAATAATAAAACCTGATTGAAGCATGTAGAACCTCTGTATGAAGCTCTCACAATTTGCACAAATTCGACTGGTCTCTCACAGTCTCAAAAGTGCTCAACATTGAAGAGATATCATTCTCCTATGGAAGTTTGCTCAAAACCCTGATCACAGGTAAAAGCAAAGTTGAAATAATCAACAATAATGTTCTCATTGCCCAAAAATGCCTTATATCAAAAAGGCACGCATTTCCAAGAAGATACGCCCTTTTCCATCATTTAAATTCTTTAAAATATTATTAAGTCCTTTTCAATAGTTAAGAACTTAATAATTGGCGCCCACTTAAATGATTAAGTGATTTAATTTTAAATCACCCTTTTTATGAATATTTAAGTGATATAAAGGGATAAAGTCAATTTGACTTTGTAAAATAATAATAAGTTAATTAATAACTTAAATCACTTAAATAAGCATAACTTCCTCTAAACTCCATAGAATTTTGTGCCGTCAGAAGCTGTCAACTCCTGAACTGCCAAGGCCTGCTGTGAATCAATCATTGAGCTCTGAAAATGAGAACGATCAACTCCTCCAAAAAACACCACTGACCCTCTAACCAATCTAGCTAGCCCATGAGGGTCCAAGAAAAGGCTAACACATTGTTCCCGAGAACTAACCAAAGCAGGGACATCACGGTGTGCTTAGCAACCACCCTTATGTGAAATAGCTCATTTATTTTCCTATCTTCAGGGACATCATAGACTTGAGAAGTAGCACAACTAGCAACAGAAACATTGGCAATAGAATCCTTACCTTTTAATCCCATTGTTGTTATCTTAGTTTTGTCTTCATACTTTGAACCAAGATCCATAACATTTGCGATCTCCTTCTTACCTTTTTGTTTACAAGCCCATTTCGGCTTCAATTCTAGATGCCACTACCAGTAGTGATCTTCATCATGTCCTTTCCTGCCACAATGAGAGCATGTGAGTTTATCATCCTCCTTAATGGTAGTTGTCTTCTTCCCCTTTTCTGTATCTTTAGGTTTACCTTCAGGCTTAGATGGCTTCTTGTCAAACTTATCAGTGAAAGTACTCTTACCTCTTGACTCTAAGTGTGTGGCTTGTACACATACTTCATCCAGATTACTAGGATTCAAAACAAAAATGGAATATCTTAGATAAGAGTGAAGACCACCTATGAACTTAAGCAATGTGTCCTGGGTGTACAATTGGACATTCAATGCAATAGCCCTTTTCCTGAATTCATGGGTGTACTCTTGGACAATTTGACCTTTCACTTTCCTAAAAGTTTTTCAGTCCATCATTAACTGTTGCATGTGGCCTAGGGGATAAAATTGCTTCTTAAGAGCATGAAAAAATTATGCCCAATTTAAATTGACTCTACCATGTGAAATTTCTGCCCGAGTTCTACTCTCCCACCAAGTGAGTTGTTCCTCCCAACCGAAGAGTAGCTAACTAGATCCTAGAAGCATCATTTAAGAGACCTTGAACTCTACAATACACTTCTACTTGTTGAACCCAATCATCTAATTTCTCAGCATTTAATTCCCCGCAATACTTAGGTAGATCAAATTTTATATCCAATTTAATTTTAGGCTTATGAGCACTCTTGAAAGGATTAGCAAAAGAAATAGAATCTGTAGGAGAAGATGGAGAAGATGGAGTTTTTGGAGGCTCGTCACCACCTCTTGGTCTTTTCCCTTTGTCCTTTCAATCTTCATGTTTTGCTTGCTTTGACGAATCTCCTTTTTCGCAATTCTTTCGTTCTTTCCTTTCCTGGTAGAGTTCTTCCACCATAGATTTCAAGAAAATCTCGTTGAAAACTCTTCTCATCAAGCTTAGTACTTTTCCCAACTTCCGATTCTTCCATCTTTGGCAAAGTTCTTCGTTTACCAATCTCAGGATTGTATTTTGCAAGCATGCCTTCACCTCGCTGGCTCTTGGATCGCGTTAGCATCCACTTCTACAATATTAGTCAAACAAAGCTCTAATACGAACTGTATCTGTTATTAGGATCTATGACAATTGCTAAGTGAATGCTTAACCTATTACAACGATTTAGTTGAAGGTCTTGAAAACGTAATTGAAATGCTTAAATAAACACAACCAAATTAAAGTGATGAAAATAATAGAAGAGAGAAAGCAGATAGAAGACAAAACACAAGTTGATAACGGAGTTTGCCAAGATGGCTACGTCTCTGGGTCCCTCTCCAATAGAGTGACCGATCCTTGCTTATGCTCTGGACAATGGTTTACAAGGCTTCAACTATTACAGAGTCCTCACGTCTCCTTGATAATGAATTACAAAAAGTCCTCCTCCTTCAAGTACAATAAAGCTTGGCTTAAAGCCTCTCACTGCACAAAGTTGAACAATTCACTATCACAAAGGAAATTATTTTCACAATTCTCCACCAATTCAACACCCCCCCCTCGCCAAGTACAAAAACACCCCTTTTTATACACATTTTTTACCCAATATGGTTTATAACCATATGATTTTGAAAAATCTACCCTATCTCCCATTTACAACAAAAATCTTCAAAAATCCCCCTTTGATAATCTTTTAAAATCCCTTATTAACCTTTTAATATCCTTAAATATCTCTTAAATTCGTTTACGCCCTTTAAATTTCATATTCTTGGGCTCATTAAGTTGTTAGGAGATTGATTTTCTTTTAATTATAAGGTTAAATCTTTGAAACTTGGGAGATTCAGGCTTTCAAATGTCTTCAAAATGTTTTGAGCCCCGCATCATCCGCAGAGCCACCGATGGTGTAACGGTGGTGAGATATTTTGGGGGCAGAGAGGTCGGTCCTCTATTTTTAAAACAAAAATTAAAACCATTCTTTGTCAAAAGAAACCGGGCACGCTATACAGCTAAGCGCATGATGCGCGACCAAATGGTGCAAGCTTTGCCATGTAACGCAGAGGTTAGGGGATTGAATCCTCAACCTATATTTTTGGTAACCAAAACTGCTCACCAAAGACCACACGGAGGTGATAAGGGTGCCACGTGGCACAATATGATTGGCAGCCCAAAGACACGCAAAGGACAAGTTAGCACCGAGTCAACGCATAGTCACCGCCTAGTCAGCACCCATGTCACCTACCACATCACTACATAGTCATCGTATGGAATGCCATGTGGCAAGCCCTAATTGGTCCACATCACCGTTCGTACAGTACGGCCTACTTCGTCAGCATCCGTACGGTCCAGTCAGCAAAGTCAACCTGCAACTTTGACTGGCCATATCTTTGACGTACAAGCTTCGATTTCGATGAAATGAGCGGCATTGAGATCATCTCATCGAGCTCTTCACTTTGCTTCCAATTTTGACGAATTCTAAAACGATCATTTTCTTTCACCTTTCTAACCGGCCCCCAATACCCTGTTTCACCCAACTTTCATTGAGCATAACTTGAGAGTATGAGCTCCTTTTGGCTCCGTTCAAGTTGCGTCGGGTTCAGTTTTTCGAGCACTTCAACATGGCGATGAATTCTAGAGCATATGGAACACTTCAATTTTTTGTGACAAGTATCCACTTGGATCAGTACAATCACCCGAATTTTGTTAGGGTTGGTCTTCAATCCTGCCTTGTAGATGATGTGTCCGAACAATTTTCCTTGAGGTACCATGAACCGACACTTCTTCAAGTTCAATGCCAACCGAACTGCTCTATAGTGTTCCATGCATTCTTGGAGGGCCTTTAGGTGCGTTTGCTCATTGCTAAAAAATGGACTAGTCATCGAGGAACGCCTTGAAATTCCCACAGACATCTTATCAAATATATGCAATATGATTCATTAGAAGGTTGTCGGAGCATTACACAGATTGAACGGCACCCTATTGTATGCATAAACTCCATCTTCCACAACGAAGGTTTTCTTGAGTTTGTCCTTCTCAACAATGCTTATTTGATTATATCCTAAAAACCCGTCGAGGAATGAGTACATCTCATGACCTGCTACCTCCTCTAATATCGAGTCTGTGAATGGAATCAAAAAGGAATCCATTATCATCACCACATTGAGGCTTCGGAAGTCTATGCATATTCTAATCTATTCTGACTCCTTCAGAGATATCACGATTGGTGACACCCAATCACTCACTTTGACCTTGAATATAATTCCAACCTCCAACATCTTTTCAATTTCTTGTTGTACCTTCGCGGCATAGTTTTTATTCATTCAGTAAGATCTTTTCCGTACAGGTTGTGCTCCAGGTATAAGTGGGATTCAATGTACGCACAACTCCGAAGGTACGCCCCATGCGAAGGCGTCCTTGTACTCCATGAAAATTTTGAATGCGATCGTTTTTATTACGGGGATCCAATCATCGCCCACTAAGATCGTACGGGGATTGTCTTCTTCCCCGAGGTTGACCTTTTTTATGTTCGATTCCTCATACTTAATTACTTTATCCCCTTCGAAGTGATGTACTGGTGTGTCATCTACTCTAGCCACTCCTTTATATTCTTTGTACTTCGAAGAGAACGGTTGGCTTGTTGATGCTTCATCTTCCCCAGTCCCTTTCGCTTTGACTTGCACCATATCGCAATCTTGTTGAAAAATTTCATAGTCCTCCATCTACCAATGGAATAGTCCATTCAAGGAATTTGTCTCATCTTTTGAGCACTCTTGGAGGTCTAGGATGCCTTCATCATTTGGCTCTATGGTTCCTCCTCCTTCCTCCATTCCATCTCCTTTCTCTGATTCAGAGTTTGACGATGCCAGTTCTTCAATTACTGTTTGATTCCTCAAGTCAATCGCGTACTTCTTCCCGTTGCTCTCTATGGACAGCATGTTTCTTTTCCAATTGTGATTTGCCTTGGCTGCCACTAACCACCCTCGTCTGAGCAACGCATCGTATACCTTCCTCTAAAGTGGGATGACTACAAAGCTCAATAGGAATGGTTGTGTTCCGATCACCACCTTCTGCACCATCAATGTTCCCAATGGTTTGATGTCGTGTTGATTAGCACCAACGAGTTGGAATGTCGGTGGCCAAAGTGTTGGCTTCCCAAGACTCTTCCATGTATCCTCGGGTAGTACGTTGACTCCCGATCCTCCATCGATAATAAAATTTGTCAAAATGTTCCCTTCGATCTCCATGTGAACAACTGTTGGCATCTTCTCGATGTTTGCCATCAATAGTACTGGGTCGATGGTTTGTTCATCGTACGATGGCGGTTCTGGTACCAGTTCTTTCCTTCAGTCCTCAAAGAGCGATTGCTTGACATCGCTGACGACATTTGTGATCGCAAGTGCCAACTGTGGAAAATTCTGGAGAAGGTCAATTACTTTTATCAGTACGGTGGTCTGCAATACCTATC
Source organism: Sequoiadendron giganteum (assembly GCA_007115665.2). Taxonomy (NCBI): domain Eukaryota; kingdom Viridiplantae; phylum Streptophyta; class Pinopsida; order Cupressales; family Cupressaceae; genus Sequoiadendron; species Sequoiadendron giganteum. Next base: position 308,756,668 of record CM021102.1, read on the forward strand.
ATATGATATTGGTTTCCGCCTCCAACCGCTAAGAGGTGCCTGGTTTATCCAGAGTTGTTTTTTCCTTCGTCATCGTCAGTTCCACTTCTACTTTTGCTTCCCTCATCCTTTGTTTTTTTCTACATGGATCTGGGTAGGTAGCCTTCTTCGCTTGCGCTCTCGTGATCGCCAGTACCTCTTGTTCTTCCACTTCCAGCATGTGGATACCCTTCTACTTGGGGCATTCATTGTCTTCATGGTCGCCAGGTTCACACCCCTTACACAATATTTCCCCCGAACCTTGACTGTTTTGGCATTCCCTAGCGAAGTGGCCCCACTTGTTGCACTTCTAGCATTGTATCATGGGCCTTCCTTTTTCGTTGTACTGTATCTTACTTCGCAGGGTACTATTATTGCTCCTCCAGTTATTTTGGTACCCTCCAGGGGATGCGTTGGGATTGTTCTAAGATTTTGATGGTGTGTTCGACGGTGTCGACGATTCTCCCTGGGCGAAGAGTACTTGTGCACTTCTTGCTTTTAGGTTGTATAGGCATTCCTTAATGAAATGTCCCATCACTTGGCAAATATCGCAAAACTTCTTCGGACAGTTTTATTTCTTGTGACCTTCCCCATTGCACTTCGTACACAACAGTTCTCTTGCTTCCTTCATGTTATCCTTATCAGCCTTAAATTCTTTCATCATTCTTAGCATATCCTTTCGGAGTGCTTGCACCATTTTTGACTCACCGTCGTTGTTATCCATACTCTCCTCATCGTTCGTCTTCCTTTTCCCTTGGGAGGATGTTTTATTTCCGCTCTCTATAATCGCTTGGTTGTATGCTTCAGTGTACAACGACGAAGGTATGGCTTTCATTTTTTTCCTTAGAGATGGGAGCAAGCCTTCGATGAACCACCATTTCTTTAGCCTGTCAACCGACTGAGCCTCGAGTTTCCCCAACAAGTCTTTAAGTCTTCGGTTATACATATGTACGCTCTTGTGCTTCCCTTGCTTCATATTGTAGATTTTTGCTACAATCTCACTGTCATCCCTCAGGAGTTTGTACTCATCTTGGAATGCCTTCTTAAGTAATTTCCGCAATGCCCTGTTTATTTGGTCTAGTTTTGTGTACCAGTCGATGGCACTACCTCTCAACATTGCTAGAAATGCTTTCATCCAATAGTTTGGATCATCTTGTCCATTGGCTATCCAAATCGTTTCGCATGTTTTGCAGTGTCGTACTGGATTTTTTGACCCATTCCCTGTAAATTTTGGCAACTTCTGCCTCTCAGCTAGCAGAGTCACCATCCTTCCCCGATGCCCTCCTTGTGTGCTTGTGTGTTACTGATTCTCTCGCTACGTCCAGGTATGTCACTTGCACTCTCGGCCACGTACTAGTCTTTCCCACATCTTTTGTCAACGTCCTCGACACCTCGAGTCTCCTGGAGTTCGTTCCGATACCCCCTCTGCCATGGGGTCTTGGGCTCAGATCTTCTATTCCTTAGCCCTTCATCATCATATGATATGGATAACTCTCAAATGCGTCGGATACTACTATTGAGCTCTTCACTTAATTCATTTTCATTGTCATAAATTTTGTATCTTCTCCGTACGATGTATTGAAGGGTTCTTCGTTCCTTTCCTCGACCAGACTTTGGTGTGCTCTTATGATAGATCGGTCTATTCCCTTTAGGTTTTGGTGTGCTCTTGTAATGGATTTATTTATTTCAGTTATATCTTCATGGATTTCTTTGTCAAGTTCCTTTAGCCTTCGTCGTCTTTTTTCTTGCTCTTGTAGCTTGAGTGATCGCCGAACCTTTTCTTCCTATGTTTCGTGCCCGATTGGTACTCGGTTCTTATCTTTATTAGGTTGTACGGGCATTAAAGGTTGGTCACGCGATCACTGGTTGTTGAGAGTACGTCTCCGACTGGTATCCCATTCTTCCTCCTCTTGCTTGGTTCTCTCTTCGTACCGCTGCAATATTTGTTGCCTCTGGCATTCCTGGTTGCTCTCCGCTTGAAGATCTTGCAAGATGATGAAATGGGGGGCTAGCAGCTTTGGCAGCCGATTGAGGAGATGGTCGACCTTGTCATTCACTTGCAATCTGTCCTAGATGACTGCCTAAGGGGATCTCTCACCTAAGAGCTTCCCTTCATATGTGGTCCCTTAACGATATATCCCACAGGTTGACCAAATCCTATGTCAAATCATCTTCCAGTTCTTCATTTGTTTGGACGAGCTCTTCCACCGGTCAACCCATTACGACACCATCTTACTGTCGGGTGATTTTCCTAGGTACACTTAGGCAACGGTGCCAAATGTTACTCGCTAAGGGTTAATTGCAATACAGAGTAAACTGAGTTACAGAATATTATTGAAAGCATAAAACCAGTCACATAACAATTGCACAAAAATATGTTTCAAATTCTTATTCATATGGATGCAACATTACATTACATCACATATGTGCTAGTCCTTGATTACAACACATTTGTCACTATAAATAGTTAGCCGACATCGATTGAGGATTCCAACCGTCGGTAACTACCCGATCACTAACTATTAACAAGGACTAATTCCCGACAAACATGTATTATTTTATTTTATTTATTCTATTTGCTTTTTAACTAATTATGCTGATTACAACTTGTCAACATTATTAACTTCATTCATAAAGGTAATTATTAGGTTGAGGTTGAGACTCACAAGCCTGCATTCAATTCTATAGTATTATTGGTAATGAAAAAAGATGGTTCCACATAAGGAGCTTCTTTGTTGAACCATTTTCACCTAAAGCCACTTGATGTGCATCTAAAACATTTCTTGCAACTATTATGGCAATCATTACGAGTCATCATTCTCCCACTCGGTCCTAGAAATTTTACATCATGCCTTGCAGTGTTTAGTTTAACTAAACTGTTTTCTAAATTTTCAAACCATTGCAGAACATATTGTAAATTTTTGAAATATTCTTGGGTGCAAGTCAGTTCTACTAGACTCAGGTTTGGCAGACTTGGCAAGCTGAATTCAGACTTGGACTTAGGACTTAGACCTAGAAAAAAATACCATCATCGACTCAATGCTAAACATGCAGTCAATTCCCACAAAATGACATCTAGAATGTTTCTACAAGGACCAGCATTACCAAACGCAGACTTGTGATGAGCACAATCTTATACTAAGAGGGGGGATGAATTGATATAAGGTAATCTTTTACTCTTTCAAACTAATAATCACAATAATATCAATAACACAATATCAACAAATAATATCACAAGATTTACATGGAAACCACGGAGAAAAGAACCGCTTGCATCTACTGTCCAAATCCAACCACAAATAGAATTCTTCTTACAAAATATCCGTAGGAACCAACCCATTGGAGACTCCAATTCCCACTACTAAGCACCAACTTAGCAAGAGACACCAATCTCTTCTATTGAGAGGCACCAACCTCTAACTCAACAAAGTCTCGTCTTCTTGAGAATAAATCTCCTTCAAAATCTGCCTTTGATAAAATATTTATTTTGCTCTCCTCTTGTGTTTGAATGATAAAGCTTTTGTTCCTCACACTTCCATTCACAAATCTGCTTGTATTAATTGGATATTACATTCTACTTACTTGCCATCAAATACATTTCTTGTTCTTTTTTTATACCCTCTCATACCTCTTCAAGAGAGGCGATTTTCTCCAAGAGGGGTGATTCGTCAAAGAGGTCACCCAAATAAAGTAAAAATAATTTTACTTTAATTTCGAAGTGGGTGCCAAAAATGGGGGTTGGCCCAAATAAGATTTGAATATTTATTTTATTTTATTTATCAAATTCCAAGGAGGGGCGCAAATATAAGGAGGGCCGGCTAGCATAGAATAAAGAATTTAATCTAATGTCAACACTGCTATTGATAAGATAAATTCTGCCCTTGGAATGGTTCGATTTAGTGGCCTCTGGCCTTTCATACCTTCAATTCCCATTAACAATTTTTTGACATCAGCAAACTGATTCCTTCTTTGACATCAATGACAACATTTTTCATCATCAACAACAACATTTTCAACAACTTGGAGGACTCAACAAGTACTCCAGGAGTCCTGTAAGCCTGATTTGAAGACCTATGACTATATAAGTCTAAACAGAACTTAAACATAGCACACTGTAAAGACTGCGCAGGAAGTAAGGATTACAAACAACAAAACAAAGATATATGTCCTCCGTACATTACAAGCCAAAGTGCAGAGATTTTTCTTCATGTTTATGAAAGTATTATGAAGGAAAAAACATATGAAAAACTTAAAATGCCATTTGCAATGATATAAGGAAAATCCATAAAGGGGAAAGATATTCTCTAGCATGGCATAAGAAGCTTCTATTAAAGAGAGTATATAGAGAATAAATTATCCTCACCCAATGCAAGGTATCATATGCTTTCTCATCTCTAAGCAACCTTAACGTCTTAGCATCTGCCTCTGTTGGAGTAAGACAAGTAAAGTCAACAAATACACTAACAGAAACCAGAGAATGTTTTTGCAAAATAAGTACAAATCAAACTTAAAGTTCTAATGTCATGTCCAAAATTTAAGCAATTTATTTTTTTAATTTTCTGGAAAAGAAGAGGTTAGTGAAATTTCTATTAGATCTATTGAGGAATACAGATATTTCTTCTCCCTTAAAAATTTTTCAAATGATTATTTGTTAAACTTGTTTCTCTCACTTTATTCCTAATCTTGCTAAACTTTTTGAAAAATTGTTAAAATTCATCCATGATTTCAAAGAAAAAATTGTTCACCTGAAAGTCCAAGTTCAATAGCAAGTTCATTACAGTGAGCTACTTTTCTTATTCCACCGAGAAAGAGCTCTTTGTGAGTCATCCTTGGCCTGTTGTCCTTCCGAAAAACCTGAGAAATACATTGAAGATATAGACAACAATAATATTATAACACATCAAAATGTTTATCAAGTTATTTTCTTAATGGAGCATCCTACTACTACTTGCTCTAACATAAAATGAGAAAATCAATCAGAACAGATTTTGTGAAAATAACTTTATTAAAGATACCTACTTTTCATCTCATTTATTACAATTGAATTCTTCTCTAGGCACATGGCTGAGGAAACACAATGGATGAATTTCTCTGACCACAATCTAATCCTTTGATCAGGGAACAGTGAGCTGCAGAGATATGAGAACGCAAATTTTGATTTGATACTTCATAGCCTGCCACTTGTGAAAGTGATGGTGCTTATTTGTTCCAGTAGAATGATGCCACTTTTCAAAAGTAATCATAGGTTGGAAAAGGCCTGAAATTGGAACTTATATCTGCTCCTTAAAATGGGTAAAATAGAGATCCTTGCCTCTCTCTTTTCAAGAATAACCAAGAGAAATTCAATATACTCAGGAAATCAGATGGGTGGACAGAAACATCAAGGAAAATCAACCATGGCGAGAAAGAAAATATAAGACTTGCTATTGCACACTTTTAGTCTGTATTTGCTCGAGTGCTGACTCAACCTTACAACTGGCATTTACAACTAGTGGCATTAAGGATCAAAAGCATATATGGCATGAATGATTGCTCTAAGTCATGTGTCCAACCAGATGCCCACACCATTTTTACAATTGTCCTTTATAGGGATAGAGATAAGCATTCAAGTAATCACTGAAGATGACGTGATTGCTGCTGAGTTAGCATCTTAGCTAGTATTAAATAGTTCCTTGCATGCTCTATCTCTGCTAATGGAAGATCAATATCCAAACTGTAGGCAAACATTAATTTCTAGAACAAAGTTAGCATCTTAGCTATTATGAGCACATACTTTTCTTAAATCAGCTAAATGAAGATTGATATTATTTTCAATATTTAATACTAGATGGTAGCTACTTTGTAGATGAATAGATATTGATACTGATGGTAGTTAGTTTTCTTTTATTTTTTTGGTACTCCCATTCTTTAGATGGTTTAATTTTGATTATGCCTACCTTTAAGGGCCAATATGTCGTTAAAATTTTATGTAATTTTTGTTTATAACATGTATTGACATTTTTACTATGATCCACAGTGCTTTGGGGATAGGGACAGTGGGCTGGCAAGGGACACGTTTCAGGGATGGCAGCCCAGGGACACGCACACACACACACACAGAGAATATATATATATATATATATTGTCACATCCCATATATAATTAAAGATCTTTTTTACAAACTAAATAATACTTAGCCAAGATCGTGGCCCATTTTTCTTTTTTATAGCATTTTAAATATCTTATAAGGATTGATGCATATTATCATTATTCAAGGGAAATGCATAATAAACTAGTGAGTTAATCTAACCGATGCTAAATAGCTACAATCAATTAATCAAGAAGATAGCCGATCGGTATAAGCAAAAGGGATGTGTCTCTTTGAGACACTTCACAATAGCCGCTCCTGGACACAAAAGGCATGTCTCTAGGAGGCAACACTCCAGTCACGTATAAGGGGGAAACTAAAGCCATTCAGGAAAGGGAGAAGGAAACACGAAAGAAAGAGGACACAGCAGAAGGAATTCGGCCCCACCTCCAAGTAACCATGTTACTTAGCATGACGAATTGAGTTTTCATTTCCATAAGCAATTCAACATAATAGTAAATGCATATAGAGGATATCGATTCAATAAAGGAGCGAACTGGGTTTCTCCCAGCGATGAGAAACCCAGGTCGACCTCCCTCTCAGATTACCATTTTTCTGAATATGCGATATATTGTTAAGTATGCACAAAAACAGGCCAAATCATGAAAGGCAAAGAATACCCAATCCCTTACCAAGAAGGGGTATAGGATTCTAAGGGCTGATTAATTATGAGGATAAACGTGGCAATACAGTTCAATTCCAAAATGTCTAGAAATGAATAAGTAACTAGTTAATTGAAATAAGAACAAATACAATTGAATACCTAAGTAGAACTAGTTAGTTGACAACCACTATTAATTCAGTAATAATTTACTTAATCATTTAAGCTACTGGTAATTACATGGTATATACAAATTATGGTTAAGGTATTGAAATGAACTCACTACAAAGTCACATACAGAGTTGGCAAAGATAATTAATATGGTTACTCCAAAGATACTTACAGATAACTAATTTAATTTACTATAGATTCGTTCACAAATCAAGCTCACTTAATTAATTAGATTAACCACGAATCTACTTACAATTATGGTTACGATTTTTAAGGACAAATACACTTACAAATAAATAAAATGATTAATTGACTAACGGGTTAAACAACTGATATGATTAATTACAAATACATTTTTCAAATATGGCTAGATCACTGATGTTATTTACATTACTCATGCATTTCTATTTGCTCTAATTCTGATCTGTCTGCTAAGTGCCTGTAAACTCATTCGGGAGGAAGGGCCTAAGAAGTGTGGTGTCTTAAGACCCTCCTAAGGTTAGCCCCTAGGACCCTAGAATGAGGGTTGGGCTATGGATGGGTAATAGACCTAGGTTGCACATAAGCTCCACTAACTTCCTGTTGTGACCTATTTCACACATAGCCCCATTGCAAATGGGGACCCCCTTCTTTTTGCTTTTTGGTTTTTGCCTTGGCGGCACAACTGCTTATCACCATTTTATTTACAATGAGGAGTTAGAGTTTTCTGGAAATCATCTGAGCCAAGTAGAGAATTCAAGCCTATATCAGTGCCTAGATCTCATGGAAGTGCTCAGAAGGACCGGTTGACGAGGAACGCCATTGCTTTGAGTCAATTCCGACACTTCCTATTTTATAAGGATTCTGCTTTTTGCTTTTTGTTTTTTTGATTTTTGGCATTTTTAGGCCATTCTGGAGTTCCTATTTTTTAGGGATGCTTTTTGCTTTTTCTATTTTTATAAAGTTTCTATTTTTGGAAAGTTTCTATTTTGGGATCCCACAGAGCATGAAGTCAACACGCCTCTAGAAATCATGAAAATCAAGGTAAAATAGCAAAAGTTTGGTGAAAATGGCTAAGTTTGATGAAGGGCGCCCATGAGGAAAGAATGGCAGACAAGACATGAAGTTCGCCTTACCTTTGGCATGCCAAAGGTTGGCACTGGCAAGCCAAGGCTGAAGTCCGCCATGGCATGAGAGACCTCCAAGTCCGCCCATGGCTTGAGGAAGCATGAAGTCCGCCCAAGGAAGGAAGAAGTGGATGGCGAGGGAAGAGGCCAAGTTCGCCCATGGCACAAGAAGGCTAAAGTCCACCCAAGGCAAAGCAAGACCAAAGTCCACCCATGGCAAGGAAGAGTCCACGTCCACCATAGAGAGGAAGGGAGAGATAAATGGAATGAATATGTGCCAAGTCCACCCTTGGACAAGGCAAAGCTAAGATGTGCCATGGCAAGGAGAAGGGTGAAGTCCGCCCTAGACAAATGAAGGATAAAATACGCCATTGGCTGGGAAAAATAAGAAATTCGCCCAACTTTGGAAGATAAATTTTTCTAAGGCATGGAAAAATTAAAAGAAATGCCTAGAGAGAGACGAGGTTAAGACAGCACGAAAGTCACTCTTCGGCATGACGGAACGAAATTCTTTGACACAAAATGAAGAATGTCTGGCAGAGCAAGTATGAAGTCTGCCCCTCTCAACATCAAATAAATTTCTAAGACATGGACATAAATGCAAAATGGCAAAGAAACCTCCAAGTCTGCCCAACCCAGAAGGAGAGAGAAAATTTGAAAATTTTGACTAAGTCGGATGTCTGGCACAAGGCAAAGTCCGCCTTCCAACAGGGAAGCATGTCCAAGCATTGGTGAAGTCCGCCATGAAGATGTCCAGCCACAGGATCAAGTGTGCCTAGAGGAAAATGCATCTCGTCCAGCCAGCTTCAAAGTCCGCCCTTGGCATGAAAATCTTGAAGTTCGCCCCCCCTTTCCAACATGGTAAAAGTTTCTAAGGCATGGAAATGGCATGATTGGCAAGAAGACTCCAAAGTCCGCCCTCAAGCAAGATGGAAGATTTCTAAGGCATGAAGTGCCTAGACGAGAGATGTGAGATGGCAAAGAAGCTTCCAAGTCCGCCCACCCAAGAGGAAAATTGGAAAATCTATTAAGAAATCCGCCCAACTTTGGAGGCAAGGAAAATTTCTAAGGCATTGGCAAAGTGCGCCAAGCATGAGAATGTCTAAGCATTCACCAGGTTCGCCTAGTGTGAAGATGGCAAGTCGAAGACAAAGTCAACCCAAAAGGAAGTACACATGGTCTAGCCAAAGACGAAGTCCGCCAAAGCATGTCTAGCCAACCTTGAAGTCTGCCATGCACATATCCAAGCCAGCTTCAAAGTCCGCCTTGTCCAAGACACAGCCAAGTCCGCCAAGGAGAAAGGGAAAGAATTGGCTTGCCAATGAGGAAGTCCGCTCAAGCATAATAAAAAAAATGGCATGTCAAGTCCAAAGTCAGCCAAGGTCAGAAACAAACATGGTAAAATTTGCCAAGAGGAAGCAAAAAAAATGGCAAAGTGTGGAATTTTCCTACAATAAAAGGTTCAAATTTTGACTAAGTGTTGGAAAGAAAACGAGAAAAATGAAGAGGAATAAAGAGGAAATGAATAAAATTCTTGCCCAAGGATGGAGTCTGCCCTACTTAGCACAAGCCAAACTCAGAATTGAAGACAAATCCACAGGCAAAGTTCATTCGAGCATAGCGATGGCCAAAATCTTGGCTAAGTGTTGAATGGTCCACATGAAGGCATTACAGAACAAAATTGAATAGCCAAAATTTGGCTGAGTATGGGAAATAATTCACAGAGAAAGTTCCAATTTCCTCCATTTTGGTGAAAGCACAGGATAGCTCTTCTCCAAATTCAAGGCACTCGAAGGAATTTCAAAGCAGTCGGGAAAGAAAAGTTTAATAACTTCAAGTCTAGACATTTCCTCTAAGGGGAAACTTCCAGACCTCAAAGATTCAGATGCAAGTAGAAGAAAGCAAAATCCTGAAGGAAATCCAAGATCAAAGCTAGGAAGGAACAAACACAAAGGACAAAGTCATTGGCAAAGAAAGATATTCTAAGGCAAGTGCATGGAAAAAGAACAAGGAGACCAAGGAGGACATCCAACACGTTGAGGTGGCGCCTCGTCATCTTCCAACCAATCAAATTGTTCCAAGTCAACATGTCTAGGTTCAATGAACTCGACTTATCCATGGAGTTGGTTTATATTTAGCAAGAAGGACAAGTGTCCCAAAATGTAATTTTCTCATTGGTCGAGAGGTAGTTAATTATAACAAACCCTAATTAGGGTTTTATTTTGTAATCTTGGTCGTTGATCCTAAATCAATCTTGGCCATTGAATTGTAATTGGGGAGCCTATAAATTGAGCTCGCCCCTCATTTGTAAAGTGTGAAGTGAGTTGTATAAGATTGTTGCTATAAAACTATTTCCGTTTATAAAAGCTCTTGTGCATGATTTGCTAAGAACCACTTTTATTTTCAAGTAGTGTGCAAGGTTTTCATATTTCTCCTTCAACAATTAAAATAGAATTAAATTAGCATTTCATTTATATGTTATTAGTGAATGATAGATTTGATAGCAATGGTAGATAAAATCAAGCTCATACTTTTGTTGGATGGATGATTTGCATTCAATGTGTAAAGTTAGTCTGAGCCATTAATTTGTGGATGCTTAACTTCTATTTGTTTTAAATCAATTCAAACATGAAAATTATTATCACTTTTGTTGAAGATTGCACCCGCTTTGCGTAGTTGTCCGAAGGAGGTGAAACAAAGTGCGGTTACCCTATTTTATCTAGTCACTGCCATCTCTTGAGTTCTTAGGAGTAGTTTAGACTTTTGAACCCTTGCCTTTTTGCTTTTTTTTTTTGGAAATCTGAAATACCCATCAAAAGGAGCCTTTAAAGATAAAACCGTCTACGTCCTCAATCTGCAAACAAATTATAACGTAAGTCCCCTTGTGATTACCAGTAATCACAACGCCCACTGGCCTTATCCACACGTCATGACCTGAGCAAAAGAAACATTGGAGTTATTGTATCACCTTCTAGGTATTTACAATCACTTTTCAAGAGAGGATAGGAGTGTCCCTTGGGCATTTTTATTCTGTGTTCAGTGGTGTA
>CM021102.1:308768494-308876901 GCA_007115665.2 Sequoiadendron giganteum
GGAAGAACACATGGAGGTTAACGGACCCCACATGGAAAGTGTAGAGGAGATTGCTGCAGCCTACTATAGGCTTGATCCCGAAGTTAGGGAAGTCATCCCATTTAAAGATTTTTGTGATGCTAAACTTAGAACAGCCCCTAGGAGGGAAAAGGAAAAAAACATTCAATCTAATGATGACCTCAAAAATAGGGTCAGCAAACTCACCCTCCCAAAATTTGATGGGGAAGGGAAGGTCACCGCACACTCATGGGTACAAAAGCTTGACACTTACTTGTCAGTCAACCCCATGATGGAAGAAAATGCTATCAAATTTGCCATACTACACCTAACAGGGATGGCCAATGATTGGTGGCACCACGACCTCATAACCCAAGGGCATCAACATGTATCCACTTATGATGATTTTACCTAAAGACTCATAAAAAGATTTGACCAAAAACATCTTGAGTGGTACTTCCGAGAACTCACCCGAGTAAGGCAACAAGGGACTATAGAAAGCTATACCACCGAGTTTCAAAAACTAGCTGTCATGGTGTTTGAGGTTTCCCAAGAAGGACTCACCTATCTATTCCTAGAAGGATTAAGGGGATCGATCAAAAGTATGGTGAGCGCCCATGAACCCAAGTGTCTAGATGAGGCCATCCAAAAGGCCATGAAATTTGAAGAAAACCTATAGCCAAAAGATAAACCTAGACCAAAAGGGACAACAAGGACCTACCCTTTTTGTAATGAAAAAAGAGATCGATTCCACATGTGCCCAACCATGGAAGACCTAAAGAAAAAAGGACTATGCTTCACATGTCGCAGTCCATGGGAAGGGCGTGATCATAAATGCAGAAGCCAAGCCCACATGATAGAAGCACACTCTAATAGGGGAAATGAAGAACCTCCCAACAAAAGGGCCAGATTTGAGGACGAGAATCATGTAACATTAGCCACTATCACTCAATCCTCTAAGCATTGCCTATTTCCGATCAAAAGCACACTTAGGGGACAAAGGGTCATCACACTAGTGGACAATGGGGCATCCCACAACTTCATTGATGAAAGGATAGTGAAACAAAGGAAGTTGACAACCATAGCCTTCAAGGGGTTTGAAGCAACAACTGCCATAGGGGCCAGGGTACAATGCACAAGGATAGTTCTAAAATTGGAACTCACTCTAGGGAGCCACCCCATTCAGGAAGACTTCTATGCAGTGCCCCTAGATGCTGATATTATCTTAGGAACTCCATGGATATACTCATTAGGATGTTTTATGTTTGACCTTCCAAATCAAACAATCTGGTTCCAACATAAAGGGAAAGAAGTCACCCTTAAGGGGCTACCTGATGGTGGTCCAAAAATGGTTTCTTGCAAAAGAATGGAACGAATTTTCAGAAAAGGGCATGGGGAGTGGGTAGCCCAATGTATGATTTTGGATAAAAGCACCATCCATGGGAAAGCCATCCATGTAGACATTCAACCCATCACCAAGAAATATGGGAAGGTTTTCGAAGAAATCCCCCCAGGTCTACCACCTAAACGAGGATTTGAACATACCATAGAGTTAGAACAAGGGGCAAAGCCAGTTATCACCACTCCCTACCGCCATCCACACAAATTCAAAGAAGAAATTGAGAAAACCATTAAAGAACTATTGGAGATGGGGCACATACAACCTAGTTCCAGCCCCTTTGCATCTTCAATGGTACTAGTAAAGAAGAAAGATGGCATCTTAAGGATGTGCATAGATTATAGAGCACTAAACAAGAAAACCATCAAGAATAGATATCCAATTCTCCGAATCGATGAACTTATTGACGAACTCCACAGAGCAAAATTCTTTTTGAAAATTGACCTTCAATCAAGATACCACCAAATAAGAATGAGAAAAGATAGACCCAAAACAGCTTTTTGTTGCCATTATGGATATTTTGAATTCCTAGTGCTGCCATTTGGACTCACAAATGCCCCAGCCACCTTCCAATCATCCATGAATCACATCTTTCGCAATCAACTTCGGAAATTCCTCTTAGTGCTCTTTGATGATATTCTTATCTATAGCAAGACGTGGGAAGAGCACCCCCAGCACATTGTCTGTATTTAAAAATGAAAGAGTATTTAAACAAATAGTATGTTTGTTTGTCAAAGGGTGTACCTCTTCAGGGAGACATAAGAATATAAATGGAATGGGAAATAAAAGAAATGGGAGAATATACAGAACAGGTTAAGAAACAAAGAAAAGACAGATATAAAGAAGATATATACAGATATATAGGAGATACATCTGCAGATCGAATCCACAGGTAAGTATGGAAATTCTTATGGATTTAAATAGGTTTGGTAAAGGCCTTATAAATTTAGATAATGATGTTTATACATTATGAAGCAAAATCCTTTATGAATCTAAATAGGAGGTTTGATAAATACATTATAAATTTGGATAATAATGCTGGTAGATATATTATGAATTTAAATAATAGTATGGTCAAGTAATAATTTGTATAATATTTAAAACCAGTTAATATTACCTATTGATGTCATTTGGAATAGTAAAATTATACATACTTCTATTGATTTCTATAACATTGCTGATATGTTTATTCTGAATTGGACATCTAATTATATTATCATTATTGTATGCTATTACATATATTTTGTTGTTTATATTTATTATTCTCATCAAACAACCATGGGAGGGTAAAGGAAAGAAGAATAGATTCCAGTATTAGTCGAACAGAGGTATGCTATTCATTTAATATTTTGTAAATATAATACAATTTGTAGATGAGCATATTATGTATTTAATTATGTAATGTCCCCATTTTTTCGTTAGCATCAAAGTTCGGTGGTTTAGCCTATTCCTGGCCCTCGTAGGCAAACACAGATGCTTAGAGGGTCCTTCTTGGCAGAGATTAGTGTGTTTTCTCCTTCAGAGCTCAGTGTGGGTTCAGGTTTAGCCTTCGTTACACTCAATTCTTCATACTTACTATTTATAGTAAGTCACCATTTCAGGGGAGTCAGGGTTACTAAATTTAGTAAGGCGCCTGGACAGGTCTCAGATGCAGTGTTGGCCTCTTATTCAGTTGGATGGGCGAAATATTAAATGTTTAAAGAATAATTATCATTAAAGGTACTTTAATAATAATTAAATAATATAAAGTTAAAAATGTACTTTATGTTCGATGAGGCCATGACCCTCAATTAAAATCACTTAAAGTACATTAATTTTACATTATTGGTTTAGGCGCCCAAGTTGGAGATATTATAAGGTTTTTATTAAAAACCTAAAATGGATTTTAAAAGCAAATTAAATATAATTAAGAGGTCGACTTCTTGAAGAGATTATAAAAAGGCTTCAAAGGCATTCATTTGGATTATGATATGATTATTCAAATTTTGTCTTCTCTCTCTGAGAGCATTGGAGTTTTGAGAAACAAGGGTTTCTGCAAATCAGATTTTGGAGAACGATACCTCTTCAAAATCGGCATACTGAGACTGTGAAAGATCAATTGAAGCTTGTCTACAGCGTGGCTTTATACAGAAGTCATATTTGTGCTTATTGGAGAAGAATCATCAAAGGTTTGAAGAGCAAATTTTAGTTTGTTGAAATAACCATCATTGCAAAAGAAAAATCAGAAGTTTTGATCTGCTGCTACAGTGGCGTGAATAGTACCCATGCTACAGTGATTTATCTTTCTGAGTTGTGTTTTTTCAAGGGTTTGAGCTGATTCCATCACCATTGTAGGCGTTCTGGTCAAGGGAGGCTTTGCATCATTTTCCAAGGTGGAGAACTCACAAAGAAGGCTGGTCGACTTCATTATCAAATATATATGTTTGCTGCAATATAAAAACCAGGTTTCTCATAATAGTTATTTGGCTGTTTTTTTTTGTATGCATGTTATGATCTTGGTATTGTAAGCATCTATCATTAATAAGGAAGTTATTCACAGCTCCTATGTCATTTTATTTCATTGCATTTCCATTGCCTAGCATTATTATATTTAAAAATACAAAAAAATCAGATATTTGCAAAAACCACAAGAACATCACAAATTCAAGAAAACAAACAAATTTGCACCTATCAACATTACAAAATTACAAGGGCAGAAAATTGAAGAGTTTTGAGTCAGCTTGGGCTAGGCTCATTACAAATTATTACATATACAGTATGTTTGCAGAGATCCAATATTCATTAGTCATGATAATGATAGTCTGCACGTGTGAATGAATTTGAGTATCCATATTTGTTAATACATATGATGAATTTGTGTTTAAGAACATAATATTTGTGTTTTATGGAATGACATTCATATTATTTGGCTGTAAACAACTAGCCATGACAGGGAGTTGAGGGACTAGTGAAGGGGAAACAGCGTGCGAGGTCACCCTCTAAGTACACCACCCATCTGGATGGCAAGGGCCACATGGGCCAAGAGGGGAAAACTACTCTTGGGCTTAGAGGAAATGACTATCCAGGACACCCTACTGTAGTTGCACCCTTAATCTCTCAATATGACTGAGCAATAGAGGTAGAATACTAGGTACACCACCACATATGGATGGCAAGGGCCACATGGGGCCAAGGGGGGTAAATTGCCCTTGGGCCTAGGGATTCTTGGGCACCCTATTAGACCATCGTACTCAAGGAAGAGTAAATTAGGAGATTCAATATGCTTATGAAATGATGTGTCTTATTTTATGTCTACTAACACTTTGCAAGTCAACAGATAGTTGTATCCCTAACCCATCCTCTTTGATTTCCTTACATGCATGCTAATCAACATATTCTTGTAAATACTCTCTAAATTCTGTTTTGCAGGGACCTAATTGTTCTATAAACATTCCCCAACACCAAGGTAATTACTGGGAATTGATTTACTAGGGCAGATTTAGGGTTATCCCAAAAAGGGAACATTACAAGAGCATACAGTGGTAAGGTGTACATTGCACTAACTAAAAGCATCCACTTGTTCAATGGGGTGAGTGATAAGCAAAATCAACTGAAAGCAAAGACCTTCCACTTTTTGATCACTCAGATCCCGATGTGGGCAAGGTGGGAGCATAAGGTGGTAAGGCTTACAATTTTGTGCTTCTAAAGTAAACCACTTCTTCAATGGGGTAAGTATGTAATCTCAAGAGCATGAAATGAAACCTCTGCTTATTTGGCGGGAATTACAACTATGCAAGAAAGCACTTGGCGGCAAGCCAACCAAGCCAAAGAAAGGTCCTTCACCTATTCAGCGGGCATAACATGAAAGTAAATGAAACTCATCCACTTATTCAGTTGGTATAACATGAAATGTAAAGAAATCTCAACCGCTTATTCAATGAGAAAACCACTTATTCAGTGGGGTTAGCAACCAAATTCAATAAGAGCCATATCGCTGATTGACCGATTCGATGTTACAATGAGTGCTCAATACAAAGATTCTATAGAAAAATATGAGATAATCAAGCCGATATGATAGCCTATTGAGTCAATGAACTATCCCTGCAACATAAGAGGAATTAGGCATCACAACACATGAAAGAATGAAAGTGTAACAGGTCTGATATGACTGCTGCAGCAGTTTGATACACCCAAACAGTAAGCTTCCAAAATGCACAACTAGCAAGAAACACCTCCCAAATCAGCTAGTGACTTCACGAAACAGATTGCAATGGAAAATAGGTGGTCTAGGTGTCACTAATGAATTAACCAAAGGCCACATACAAAAACTGACAACTCCCAAAATACCCAGAGTCACCAATCAGCAATGGTACGGCCTTGGAAGGGGGTGATCTGCCTCTAGAAAATTCAGTTCTCCACCATAAATTCTGGAAATTGATGCATAAGGTTGCCTAGGGTAGAGAAGATGATAGGTCCAATACCCAGAATCAAATCTTCATTGCTTCACACTGTTGTTCACAAAATGGTATGTCCTAGGAGGTGGAAAAGAGCTTGGCCGGCAAGAAGTAACTCTGAAAAATCTCCTCCAATCCCTCCAAAAACTCTGCAAGATTAGCTATCGCACCAAATACATAACTAGAAAACATCAAATGAAGCGAAAACTGAAAGAAGACTGCAATCCATCACCAATAAGCTCCAATGGTGACTCCTGCAATGAAGTCACACCCACGTCCAACTAGGGAGTATCTTTCAACCCCGAAATAGGAAGCAACTTTGAAGATTTTCATCTCCAAAGCCCTTGAAGGATTCAATCCTCACTCTAGCAGCACTTCGTAATCATAAGATTGCATAATGAAAATGATAGAACAATGGGCCTTATATAGAAATTAGGACTCTAATTTCAAAATACCTTTTCCCTCCAAATGGGACACCCCCTTTTGAGAAAATATAATGTTTTATTTTATTTTCACTTAACCCTCCATTTGGGTGTCCAACTTAGGAAATATAGTTTCCATTTTTTTAAAACAACTTTACATTGTTAAGTCTAGGCATGGGGTACAAGGGGTCAAATAATAACTTTATAACTTAAATCATAATATTACCCTTTTCGACGACTTAAGTCATGGAGGATGAATAATATGCCAAAAATATTAGAGCTCACCAACTAAAACTGCCAAAATTGGAAACCCTACTCAAAATAGCTACCAAGACCAAATTCCCAAAATAGCACTTACTAAAAATAGCAAACTGCTAAAAATAATGTGTCCAAATGCCAAATTATCCCAAACTGAGATGCAGTTGAACTTAATACAAATAATAAGTACTAAAAATAGACGTTGCTAAAAATAGCAGTTATTGCCCACCAAGGATATCAGAAAATCTAGAAAAACCCATAAAACACTTTGGCAACCCTCTGCAAATACACCCTAAAAGTGCTAGCAAGAAACCTCCAAGAATCTTGGAATCCCCTAAACTCCTTTGTTTAACCTATGAGACTCCGGAAATAGGCTAATAGTCACTAAAATGCTTAGGATTAAAAAGGGGACATTACAGTCCTCCCTTCCCAAAGATTGCTTGTCCTCAAGCAATGCCATCACAACTCCAAAAACAATAGTCTAATCCACATTAAAACCAAGTAAGATCCCTGGGTCTCACATCAAACTCAGAAAGAAACCACCATGTCAACGTTGCACCACTTTGAGCATAAATGTAGATCCATTGTGTCAAATTTGCACTCTCCTCTCTTGTAACCCCAAAATGTAACCATCCTCAAAACTCAATCTGAAATACTTGAGAGGGCTGAAATCTATACCATGAAACATTTCCTACCAAATCATCTCAATGAAGTCCATATCTGCAATCCCACTACCTCACACGATCTTGGGCAATAGGAAGAAAAAATTTCTCAACCCGAAACCATAATCCCTAGCATATCTCCTCATGGTGTCATGCAAAGCTACAAGTGCAAAAGTGACTTCCTCCAATCTTCTTACTAAAAGGAAAGCAATCCTTTGCAAGAGTTCAACAAACTCATCATCATAACACCACATACAACCATGAAGACTTCTGAAAACTCTTACTATTCCAAATCCAAGAGTCTCTGAATGATGAACCAAAGCATGTAGAAGTTCATTGTCTTGAACCAACACCAAGAGTAAACAATCAAAGTTTACATCACAAACCTTCATAAGATGAACTCTCAGAGTTTCAAAGGTTTCGAGAAACAAATAATCATTGTTGTTCAAAGCTAGAGTCAACAAAGTACAATCTGATTTTAGCGCTCTACACAAGCGATAATAGTAGTACCAGTGGAATTCCCAAGTATAGGCATGTGAGATGAGCATTGTGTTGCATAAAAACAACTCGAAAGTGGCCGGGAAACACTTCAAAGCAATCTCCAACTAAAACCCTTTACTTCCTTGACAAGAAATAATGTGCCAACTCACCTGAATGAGAGCAACCCAAAATGTGAGGTGGCTGGCCTGCAAACAACAAGCTCAAGACTAAAAATCTGACCCATTCTTTGCCAAGGAACACTCCCAAGAATAAACATCCGTTCATTGCTCCAATCCTTTATTAAATCTCTCTCCAATCTATTTGTAGATGAACAATCGGAATCACAAAATGGCCTGTAAGGAAAGGAACAACACTATAAATTTTAAAATTTTGTTCCTTATCCCTCCAAGGATCTTTCCTACCATTCCCAATAAGCTTCGTCAATCCTTGTTGAGGATCCCAAGCATGGATACCCAACCAAGAATGATCTCCAACATACCTAGAAAGATACAAATTGTATCTCCAGGTGCCATTCATAACATCTTGCTCACCATGGAAGTTTGTGACTTCTTTGGTAATCTCTTGTAACCCATCCATGAAAGCATCAACAACTAATGGGCATGGAGCAATTGTTGTCTTCAAACCCAACCCCCAAAAAGGATTAGTATAAGATAAAGCATCACTCAATCAAAAGGATGGATTGTCAAACATGTAGATGTCATGTTTAGGTCCTCCTTTCTTCAGAGCTTCATAAGTAACAAGTCTGAAATCTCCTTTCCTTGCTACAGTAATGAAATTTCCAACAGATACAAATTTACATTTTGATGACTTTGTAATGTTAAAGATGTTGAAGTCACCATGAGCCAACACTTCCCATACACAAACTTCATCTCCAACTACATATGATGGATGCATTACAACTCATCAACTCAGATAGTTTATGAAATCTCCCACTTGTTGGCCAGCTCCAACACTCAAGACAAAACTTCATGCAAGAATGATGCAACTCAAGGCAAGTACCAACAAGGAAATAACCCTCAACTGAAATCATCAAATGGCAAACCCAAGTTACCTTCCACTTCCTCATGTAGTTAGGATCCTAGTGTCCTCTCACTCCCAATGCAATCTTCATATTTCTCCTCATTTGCACATATCATATACTGTGGTCTTCCAAGAGGGTAAACAATCACCTTATAATGTGAACTTAGATCAACACCAAGCTGAAAACCACACTCCAACTCAAGTCTTCAAACTTCTCCCAGACTCCATACCTTGTTGTTTTCACCAAGTGCAACGCTACAACCCAGAGTTGTTCCATCATCCAACTCAGAAAGTGGATTATTAATTGACATATCAACACCCATCTCAAATAATGTGTTATCAACAAATTGAAGATTAGCTTCATTCCCAAAATCAACCAATCCTCCTACTAATCCAAACTTCCCTTTCCTGATTTCTTTAGGAAACCCTCTAAGTCAAACTCCTCATGAAGACTATCGAGCTCATCAATTACTTGCTTGATTTCTTTAACTCTTTGTTCATTCTCTTGCTGACTGAAAATTTTTGTATCAGCTAGTTGACCTTCCACCTCCCTTAGTGCAATTTGAGAATTTTCCAACACGTCTTTTGTTGACTCAAGCTCAAGAGTAAGCTCATCAACTTTTCTCTGTTCTTTTTTTAATGCACTAATGGCCTCCTTTGCAAATTTTATGGCATAACCTCGATCTCTAATCAAGTGTAAGTACTCCAATTTCATTGTCTCCAAAGAGTCTTTGATAAGTTGTAGATTAGGGAGAGTGACTCCTTCTTGTCTCTCTTCAATCTGAGCCTTCCAATAGAGTTATTCAATTAAACTATGTGTGTTGTCAAATCTGGATAGAGCTTGCACTTCATTTTCAACGGGCACCAAGAATTGATTTTCCAATCATGAGCATGCAAGGATAATGACTTGCTATTAGGTTGCATGCCAAAATCAGAACTTTCATACTTGTCAGCAATGTCTCCATGGCTGTTCCAAGACTCATGTCCCTCTCCACCAACTTGACAAAAATGCTCAACATTATGATCAAGATCAAACTCAACAAGTCCACTAAGCCTTTGCTTATAATCATCTTCATGCATTAATAAATCAGATTTGTGTTCAAGATCGCCATCAAACTTCCCAAAATTAGCTTCTTCAATAGCATCCTCGTGGCTTGCATTGTTCTCTAAGATTTGAGGATCATCATGATCAAAAGGAAATTCATCCCATGTAGGATCCTCATTATACTTAAGTGCCAACACACCCGGATCACATGTGCTAAAGGCCTGATTGCTTTGTTCAAAGAAAAAATGTTCATTGTGCTCCTCAAGTGTGGTCTCTCTGAAAAAAGCACCCTCCAACTCACGAGTACTAAAATCATCATAAGAATCCCTCTTCATAGGCTTGGTTTGGAAGTCAAACCAAAAACCACCTAAATTATCATTACCGGAATGAGATAAGAAATCATCATCAATAGCCGATTTGAAGACACCATCATAATTACCCTCAACATGCTCTTCTTCTAAAGGTACATTAGTGAACTCACCATAAACTTCAGCTCTACTAAAATCGCCTAGGAAGTCATTAGTCTTAGAATCATCACTGGATGAATCCGAATTAGGATTCAAGGCTGTTGTTTTGTCTTTTTTGTCAAACAAATCCTCATCAACACTAGTTACATGCATGTCCACGAGGTCGTTTTGGGGCTCTGTCACACATTCCTCATATGCCAAGGCATCTTCTCCATCCAAATGTTTAGGTTTTGCAACAATCCTTGAATGTCTTTTTAATGTCAAGGTCCTTCATTAGCATGGTTAGTTCCTACATCAACTCAAATATAGACTTATCAGTAGTCATCTTTTAACTTTGCTTCTAACAACTGTCGAAGAGAGGCACGGAAATAGTCATGCAGGTCCTAGTCACCAACATGCAAAATAGATGTTAACCATTGGAATTGATAAACACTATTGAAACTCTGACATGCAACTAAAGAACTATCGCAAAAATCAGAACTTCAACAGGCCGGCATGAAAACTTGCTCTGATACTGTAATGTTCCCCTTTTATCAGTGATCCTATTAGTTGCTCATCAGCCTATTCCGGGGTCCTGTAGGCTCGTTGAGGTGAATCAAAGGGTTCAAGGTTTGGAGGTTTTGTGGTCTTTCCTCAATATTTACTATTTATAGTAAATACTATTTTTGGCAGTTAGCAGTTATCAGTCTTCAGCTCATCATGTCGTTTGGAGCAGTTATTCTGAGTTGAGCTTTGGCCTTTTAAAAGTATTATTTTGATGAAATTCTTCATTTAAAGGCAAATTGTTCTAATTTTAAGTTGACCCCTTGGCCTAAGGTGATAGGCGGTTTTTAAGGCTAGAACCCTAATCAGGGCTTATGTGGCTCAATCTGAGCCTTCCATTGTATTTGAATCTAAGCCGTCCACTGGACTGGGCTTGATATAAAAGGGATATCCCCCCTCATTTGTAATTATTAGAAATTAGATATCAAAAATTAGATCAGAGTTGGATAGAATCGGAGATAGAAGTTAGACTAGAGAGTAGAGCTAGAAGTTAGCTTAGTTTGAAAAGGAAAGAAAAGCTTTCCCTTTGAAAGTTTTTGTAAAAAGTTGTTGTGGAGGACTCTCATAATATAAAGAACTTCATTGATTGGTGATTCGCTCTTTCGTTGTGGGTGGTTGACAAGGCTTTTTCGGCTTTCCGATTCAAGTAGATAGAGTAAAGTAGATTTGATTCCATGCAAGTAGTTGTTAATTGTGTAATGTGGCGTTTGATTTAAGCAAGTCTTCTTTCATCCATACCACTAGTGTACTCGCTGACGGTGAGCTCGCCCTACGTAGTCGACTGGAGTATTAGCACTTAACTTCGATTGTGGCACATATGTCCATATGCATCATCTTGATTGTATGTACATGTTGTGTCATAATTTGAACACCTTTCTCATCCTTTGAAGATTGCACCGATTTTGTGGAAGTTGTCTGAAGGGAGGCGAAGCAAAGTCTGGTTCGAAGCCTGTTAAAGTTGATCCTCACATTCCACCCTTTAGAAGTAGACTGTAGAATCCTTACCCTTTCTTCCTTTTAAATTCGGCATTTTCCCGGTTAACTTAGGAATCAGAGCATCATTGTCAAATCATTCATGTCTTAATTGCTTCACGAAGTTGAACAATTGCGTAAGTCCCCTTGGAATACCCAGCATATTCACATCAACCAATTGAATCTATTCGTGACATAAGGAACCTTGGAGTTGAACGCATGATCTTTCACGCAATCTTAGCATGCGGAATACTTTGATCAAGAGGGAATAGGGTGACCGTTGGACATTTAATTCTGTGTTGGTGTGGTCATAAAACACTCGTCAATAGGTAGGGTAGAAAATATGAACCAGCAAACTAAAAATCTCCATAAATCACTTCAAAAATGCCTCCAAAGATGCTGCAAATCATCACACACACACCAAAGCATATCTAGAAAACATCATATAAACCCAAAATTGATAATGAAAGGAAAGCCATCACCAAATAAGCTCAACTGTAACCCCTGCAATGAAGCTACTCCAATGTCCAGCTAGGGAGTGTCTTGCAACACTGAAACCGAAGCCAACTTTGAGGATTTTCATTTTCAAAGCCCAAGGATTCTCTCTACAATTTGACAGTGCTTCGTTAACATAAGATTGCATAACCCAAATGAGAGCAAGAGAGGGGTATTAAATTATAAATAAGACTTGAGTCCTAAGAATTCAAACTCCATTTCCCTCCAAAAGGGATGCCACCCTTGGGAAATATTATTTAATTCAAATTTCACTTAAAACTTTCAACATGGGTGTCCACTTTACCAAAGGCAAAAACATCTTTTAAAAACAACTTAAAGTTACCATGTCTAGGCGTGGGGGTCCAAGGGGCCTTTTTAAAACTTTATAATTTATAACTTAACTTGCCAAACTTGCCTTTTTCAAACTCCAAGGATGGTGGAAGCATTGAATTGCCAAAATTGATAGAACTCATCAACTGAAAATGCCACCCTTGCCAAAACTGGAAATTCAATACTAAAGCTGCTAGAACCACTACCAGAAATAGCACTTACTAAAAATAGCATACTATAAAAATAGTAAGTGTGTCCAAACTTAAAATTAGCACAATTTGAGATGCATTTGTGACTTACTAAAAATAGCAATTATGCTCACCAAGGATCTCAAAAAACTCTCTGGCAAATCTCTGCAATAACCCCCTGAAATGCTGACAAGAATCCTCCAAGAATCTTGGAATCCCCTAAAACACCTCAAATAGGCTACGGGACTCCGGAAATAGGCTAGCGGTCACAGAAAGCTTGGGACTGAGAAGGGGAGATTACAATCCTCCCTCCCCAAGATTGTTTGTCCCCAAGCAATCGCAAGTATGGATGCCGCAAAATCTGCTCATCCTCCCAAGTAGCATCCTCAACTGGCAGATTCTTCCACTCCACCAGATATTCTTTGATGGATCTCATCCTCAAGGAATGCTCTCTGAAATCAATGACTTCCTCTGGAACCAAAACCAACTCTCCCTCCTCATCCAATGGAGGTAACTTAGTAGAAGTAGCAACATTGGGCTCAAGCGCTTTTTAAGGCATGACACATGGAAGCCATTGTGTACTTTTCTACTCTCTGGTAGCTCCAACTCATAAGTCAACTCCCCAACTCTCCTAGAGATCCTGAAAGGCCCATAAAAACGTGGCTTAAGCTTCTCTGCTCCACTCTTCTTGGGAGTGGATTGTCTATATGGTTGAAGTCTCAAATAGACCATATCTCCAACCTCGAATACATGCTTAATACATTGTTGATCAACATACATCTTTTGTTGATTTTGGGCATGATAAGGATTGTCCTTCAAAGATTTCAAAATGTCTTGGCTCTGCTGCAACATATCCCTCACTTGAGGGGCTCTACTATCACCAAAAAGTAAATCAATGAAGTTGCGAGCTTTGTACCCATACAAAGCCATGAATGGAGACATTTTGATGGACATGTGATATGAAGAATTATAGCAATATTCTCCCAAATGGAGCCATCTTACCCAAGCCTTCTGCTGTCCTGAAACATAATTTCTGAGATATTCTTCAAGCCACTTGTTCACAATCTCAATTTGCCCATCCATCTATGGGTGATAATTAGTGCTTGGGTGAGCACCATACCACTCTATCTGAAAATCTCTTGCCAAAACGTGCTTAGGAACTTGTTGTCCCTATCACACACTATTTTTGGGCAGCCCATGCAATCTTAACACCTCTTTGAAGAACAAATCATCAACATGAGTTGTTGTAAATGTAGTAGTAATGGCAAAACAATGGGCAAACTTCGTTAATCTATCAACAATTACAAATATGCAATCTCTCCCTTGCACCTTAGGCAAGCCCGTAATGAAGTCCATGGACATGTTGACGGGTGTTTTATGACCGCACCAACACAAAATAAAGTTTCCAACGGTCACTCTATCCTCTCTTGATAAAAGCATTCTGCATGCTAAGATTGCAAGAAAGATCATGCGTTCAACTCCAAGGTTCCTTATGCAAGGGGATAGTCTCAGTTGGCTTGATGTGATTTGCTGGTTATTTCAAGGGGACTTACGTGAGTTGCTCATTCAGAAGAAAGGATTCTCAAATTTCGAGAGATTTGTCAAGGACGCTCGGGTTCTTAAACTAACCGGATAATGTTGAATGTAAAAGGATGCAAGGATTAGAGATGCTACTATCTAATCTAAATGTGGAACGCGAAGATCAATTCTCGCAAACTTCAAACCAAGCTCCACTTTGCCTCACTTCGGACAGCTTCCGCAGAACCAGTGCAATCTTCAAAGGGATAACGAGAAATATTCAAACTACGATTCACCATGCAGAGACCGTCACAACGACGCATATCAACATATAAACTGCAATCGAAGTTAAGTTCACAATGTTCCAGTTGACCACACAAGGCGAACCCACCATCAGTGAGCCCACTAGTGGTATGGATAAGCAAAGCTTGCTCAAATTAAACACCACATTCCACAACTACCAACTACTTGCATGATATAAAATCTATTTTACTCTAATCTACTTGAATTGGAAAGACGAAAAAGCCTTGCTAGCTACTCACAATAAAAGATAGAACCACCAAGCAATGATAAACCTTTGTATTATGAGAGTGTTCACAACAACTTCTTACAAAGTCTTCAAATTGGAAAACTTTCTTTCCTCTTCAATCTAAACTATGCAATCTATGCTCTACTCTCTATTCTAACTACTATGCATTTAGCCTCTTTTGCATCACGTTGTTAATGCCTTAGACAAATTTCCCCTGCCATTTCCCTTTTCCTTGGGAACTTTTTTTCACCTAATTTCTTCATCATTACTTCATCCCAACACTTAGCCATTTCTTTCAACATCTTCTTCCTGCAAATGAGACATCATGGAAGAGTTTGAAATGTGCAACTTTTCTCCTTCCAAGCTCATAACATTGTCCAGCTTCATCACCTCAAGTCCTCATGCTCTGGCTCCGGTGTTCTTCCTGCAAAACAAAAAGAAGAGCGTCAAAACATTTATAATATAAGTTCACTTCACTTACCCAATTTCCACGTTCTGACTTCCAAGGTCTGCTTGACCTCCAGATTTGATAAAATTCATCACTTTTCTAGCAAACTTTCATCATGGGTGCATGGTGTTCATTTCATGAGGTCTTCTTCAAGGGCGCATCTACCACCTTGTGTTTGGAGTTTGTGCCTTAGAAAATATTTCACCTTGAGGACGCATTTGAACGCTTGATGTTTGAGCTTCATTTCATCTTCAAATTCCTCCATGCCTTAGACAAATTTCATCTCTTCCTTGTGAGTGTATTTGACCCTTTGTTGTTTTATTTTCCCTTTCCTTAGACAATTTTATCTGCTTTATAAATTTCATCCACCGTAATCCAGGCGCTCATTTTAACATCACCAACTGAGGCATTTTTTTGTAAAAACATTTCTTTTATTTGCCTTAGAAATTTATTTTCGCCTAGGAAATTCATCAACAGGTGCCAGGCTAAAATCTCTGCCGAAAAATCTTGAGCGAGGTGTGGAAAATTTTAAAATCATCTCCCAGTGGGAAATGTCCAATACCCAGAAGAAATTTCCCCTCAAAACTCATCATTTTCATGTGTATCCGGACGAAGGGGTAAGTTTAATTTTTATTATTTTTGAAAAATAATAAAAATTGCTAAGGTTTATTCCATCTTAATTTTGGGCGCACTTCACACCTGTAGTCTTTACTTTTCATGCCTTGGCATTTTTCTTGTTTCCCTAAAGAAATTTCCTTCCTGTTCATGGGCGCATTTCATCTTGCATTTGGAAAATTTAATATTACCTACCCTGGGCGTACTTCTCATCTTCACCTCAAAAAATGCCTTAGAAAATTTTAAAATTTTGTTAACTCACCTTGGGCGCATTTCCTAACACATGTTTCCACCTTCATCTCCCAAGCACTTCCACGCCTTAGCAACCTTTACCTTACACTTAGCAATTTTCCCAACTTTTTTATCCATGGGGTACACGAAGGGGTACATTTAATTTTTCTCGCCCTTGAAAATATTCTCTACCAATGTTTATTTTAACTTTTCCAGCCTTCTAAGAATTTTCAAACTCATCTCACACCCTGTCTCGCCCTCTAAATAATTTTCAATCACTCTTTATCATGGGCGCATTTCTCCTAGTGAAACTTTATTTCACTTAGAAATTTCTACTAGACCTTCAAGAGTGCATTTGACCTTCTTCATTTTCATTTTTTGTGCCTTAGGCGTTTCCTTGCATGTCACCTCCCACTACTTGGGCGTATTTGACCTTATGTGATTCCACTTCCCCTTACTTAGAGGATTTTTTTAAGGCCACTTCACCCCTTGGGCGCATATGAGAGGGGCTACTTCCATTTTATGACTTAGAAATATTTTCAAGTCATGTTTCTTGCTTGGGCGCATTCAGCTAGGGGAGCTTCCATTCTTCATGCCTTGGACATTTTTAAGGCTTTTCTTGGCCACTTCAACCTGGGTGCATTTCAACCCATGAGCTTTCATTTTCACGCCTTAGGAAATTTTCAACCAGCAAGCTACCTTGGGCGCATTTAGAGGGAGCTACTCTTGTTTTGACTTAGAAAATATTTGACTCCTTCTTGAGGGCACATTTTGCCCCTAGAGCATTCATGTTTTGAGACTTAGAAACTTTTTAAAGCCCTCACATTGCCTTGGGTGCATTTGAGAGGTGGAGGAGGAACTTTCAATCACTTAGAATATTTTCTCAAGCCTCTTCTTCTTGAGGGTGCATTTTGAAGGGGGAACTTCCATTTTGTTGACTTAAACTTTTTCTCACCTCATACCCCTTGCTTGAGGGCGCATTTCACCTAGGGAGGAGGAAATTTCATTGCTTAGAAATTTTGTTGCCATGTCTTCTCAGCTTGGGCGCATTTGAGGTAGGGTGGAGGAATTGTTTGTACTTAGAAACATTTTCAAGCCTTCACATGCTTGCTTGGGCACATTTCCCATGTGGTGAAGGAAATTTCATGCCTTGGGCGCATTTGGAGGGATGAGGAGGATTTTAAACACTTAGAAATTTTATCAAGCATCCTCCCCTCTTGGGTGCATTTCACTTTTCCTCCTGCCAGCTTCAACTTGGAAATTTTCAATGCCTCAGCTACCTCTTGCCACTCTATTTTTAGTAAATTTCGGAGAGGTGTGAATCTACCCAATTTATACCTGTTGCCCAAGCTCATCTGCTATTTTTAGCCTGCCTGCTATTTTCAGCAAACCCTAAAATTGCCTGACTTCTGCAGCTCTGTTTGACTTGAATTTTTCACCACGTGGTCCTCATCGTTTGGTGAACCTGTTCACAGCTGCCTCTTGTACTGACCTGCTATTTATAGCCCTGTTCTGGAGACGACTTACTATAAATAGTAAGTGCTCAGATTGCGCCCAAATTTTACCAATAGATTGCTTGAAGGATGCTGATCATCGTGGGATACCTTTGTTTTTCGAAATTCTGGCTTTTTACCCCTCTTTTTAGGCACAAAAGTAGGAAACCCTAAACTGACTTGCATGTACCTCGAATGATCTTCGCTTGACTTGATTTTGCTATACACTGCTTTTCCTGTTGAACTGAAGTGTCGGGTGGCTACTGGGGTGAACCTGCTATTTATAGAAAATGCTTGAAGAGTGACCAACCGACTATCGGATGAATTTGCACGTTGAATTGCCCGTGGGATCTCAAAAAACCCAAAAAACTGGTCCACATGCGAGCACTGGCTAAAAATAGTAAGTCCCTGAAAAATGATCCATCTTGTTTGCATGTCATTTCACTGCGAAGCTCTCGTAAAACCCATGAGGAATATCCAGACATGCACTAAAAAACTCTGCATGCAAACCCCTAAAACGGCTCCTAAAGCCAAAACTGCTAAAAATAGCAAGTTGTCAAAATCTGCTCAAATTTTGCGTGCCGGCAATATGAAGTATCCTGAATGTGGTGAAGCAGTCAAAATTCCAAAATCCTGAGGGAAAGACCTCAAATTAAGTACTTACTAAAAATAGTAAGCTGTCAGAGCTTATTGAAAATTTAGTGGGAACCCACTAGAAGCATCGTGATAGCAATGCCAAGCTCATATTTCAATTTGCCAACTCAATTTGACCTCAAACAAGCCTGCAGAATGAAAACCCTAATTTCACAGACTTAGCCAAAATTTCCAATTAGGTCAAATGATGGGACATCCCCGGAAGGATAGAAAAAAAACAGAGAGAGAGACACACAAAACAAAACCCAAAAGACCAAAATGGAGCAAAAATTAGGGGGTCCCCATTTGAATGGGGTGATGTGTGAAAAGGTCATAACAGGACATACTTTCCCATTTTTGATTGGGAATGGGCAAGGACTACAACAAACCAGTAGGAAAAGTGTGATCATTTGTTTTGTTGGCAAATTTGACACTCCTTAACATAGTGAAGGACCTCATCCTTGAGCCCCTTCCATGAAAATCTCTCTTGAATCTGCCTGTAGGTTTTGAAATAACCTTGGTGACCAGCCAAGGGAATGTCATGAAATGATTGGAGCACCTTCATTTTGAGCTTTGATTCTGGCACCAAGAAGATTCCTTGTATAGTATCAAATCATTCACCAATTTGTACCTTTCATCATGCAAGGTACCATCAAATATGTTGGAGGCAAAGGAATTCTTAGCGTACTCTACAATGATCCGGTCCCTCCAATCAACTGTGATCTCCATCAATGAGCTCAAATGTGGCCTTCTTGACAAGGCGTCTACCACTATGTTATTCTTTCCCAGACATACTCTATGTCAAAATCATAAGATTGAAGCTTACTCACCCACTTTGTTGTCTATCATTGAGACCCTTCTAATACAAGACGTGCTTAAAACTATTATGATCAATCTTCATAATGAACTTGCCTCCAACCAAATGCTACTAGAATTTGGCGAAGGTGTGCATGATAGCAAGCATCTCTTTGTCATAAATGGAGTATGTCTCTCTACACCCCTCAACTTTCAGCTCTCAAAGACAATAGGATGCTTGTCTTGCATTAGAACTGTAATGTCCCCTTCAGGAGATCGCTTAGCCTTTTAATTCCTAAGGCTAATGTCAAGTTGAGGGAATCATTTATTTAATTACTTAATGTTTGCCTAAGTGCCAAATTAATCTAAAAGGGTGATATTGAGTAATTAATTAAATCACTTTATAATGTGGCTTAGTGAAATATTTTAAAAGTGACTTGCAAAATATTTAAAATATTACCTTGTGAAAGTCACTTATGTTTTGAATAGTGAAAAATCATAAAGTGACTTATGAAATGTTAAAAACATTACTTTGTAAAACAAGTCACTTATGTTTTGAATGGTGAAATACATAAAGAGGGAAGAAGAAAATATTCAACACTTTTATGATATGCATATTTTCATAGGCAAGAACTGGTCGGGCTTCTTGGTGTAGGGTTTGAAAACCATTACAGTCCAGATTCGAGTGTGAAATACCATCCCTAGCTGGAAGAGTCACGTTTTTGGAGAAGGAAAAGATATTTCTATTGCAGGTCGAGTTTGAGATAGTTTTGAAAAGGCAACTCAAGGCGCACCTATTTCAGTCATGAAACTCCATACCTGATTCGTTTTTGAGGAGAAGCTGGATAAAGAACAGAAAAATGAGATTTTCTGAGTAAGGGCAACTTCTGTAACAGCCCTATATTGGGTCGTAGTTGCTTTTGGAGGCCTGGAAAAGGCATTTATGTGTTGTTGCTGGTTAGGCGTCCCTCTATATAGGAGAAACGAGTACTTCCAACCCATCTCTCCCAACCTTTATTTTGGCATAATCTGCAATCCTACTTCTCATTTTCTCCTCCTCCTAATGATGGATCACTGATTGTGATATGAAACGTCGAGACAAAAATATACACAGTTTTAACCAAAAGTTTACTCACTAATCAATGGACAGTGGAAAACTCATACCAACTATAGTTGGATTAGTTATAATGAAGCATCGCGACAGTTGGTTTCTCAGCCACCGCCAAGGACTATATGTACTTGGGTTCATTGTAGTCGGGACAGGATGCTATTATGATGATGACATTATGCTATTGTACTTGTTGGTAATTGATGAATAAATGCAATATCTTATTCTATGCACTATGTGTTCGTGAATGATTTTTGTACATGTTCTATGTTCTATGAGTTTAATCCGTTTACTCTCGTAGTACGTTAAATCTATCCCAGCAAGTAAACACATGCCACGTATTATGACTCTTTATCATGGAAATTATGTTCAACTCGGTGATCACCTTCCTTCCTACTTCTACATTTGCTCGACCCATGTTTCATGTATGGGAATGAGTTTCAAAAACTTTTCTTCTAAGACTGCCTATGCATGATCATGGCATTCTTGCGAATGGGATATAATTTGAATATTTGAACAAGCCTTTAGGCCCTCATGTGTAGGATACTATTTACCTAGGTTGCAACCTAGTTTCCTAATTCAATGTTAGGAAAGATCCAAATTCTCATGTCAAAGCCTATACCACTGCAAATATGGAGTTGTTAGCATGGAATGTCATAGTAACAATACTATTCCCTATGATTTTAGATGAATAAGATTTGGACTGGTTTTCTAGGCTAGTGAAGCTAATCCAATTGCAAATCTGTATTTGACCATTCCAATTCCTGATTGAATGGGAAATAACATAGTAAACATTTCTCCCCCTATTTTCTGATTTTTCCTGCTGTCTTTGTTTTCCTTTCTCTTATGCTAATCCAATTGGAAAGATACCTTATCAAATGAACCCCAATGCAAGACCTAAAGAAGAGTTCAACCAGATGATAGATTCTGGTTGACCCTTTCCCAATTGATGAACCCAATTGGATCAGTCCTCTAGTATTGCAAGAGAAAAACAAAGATGTAGCTAAACCACCAATGATCAAAAGCTTTGAATCAAAGCATTTTTTATAATCCTGTCCCCAAACCTTTCAGAAGAAATCTCAAATATATTTTCTGTAAGGGAGAGTTGTCCAGCATGGTTGATTGTCGAGGTGCTGCTCAGTTCACATTGAAAAGGGCAATAAAACTAAATGAATGTTCTATAAAATGGGGAAGTCTTGCCTATACTGCAGAGCCTGTTGGAATGAAAATGACCTACTTGTGTGAAATCACTTCAATTCTTATTTTGTTAAGGAATATTTCAGTAAGAACATTTTCGTGAAAGTCATTTCAGATAAAGTCCAAGTGGCATTTAGTATTGAATTGATTAAAGATATGAGGTGCTGGGACTTCTTGTTTTGAGGTTTTGAGAACCAAGCCAGTCCTCAAATGCCTGATTCATTCAGAGGAAATGGTATAAGGGAATTGAATGCTGAGGTGGCCAGGATTGTATTTGTATCTAAAGCTGAGATGTTACAAAGAAAATTTATTTTGTATTTGCCTATTTTTCAGTGTTGAAATGTCCATACCTGTTTTTCCTAATAGGCTATACCTGATTAGACCTTCTTTTTAATTAGATCTTTCTTTCAGAGCACCCCATCCCCTACATAACCCTGTTGAGAAGTAGTTTGTCCATTCTTGTACTGAAGCATCTATTATCAACTGAATTTGATTAAAAGCCATTGCTTGCAGAATTATGATAGAAAGATACTAGCCACGATGTAAAAAGCATTGATAATTTGATTTTTTGGGGATTTTTGGGATGATGTCAGAAAGAGCAAATTAATATGATATGAGTGCCAAACAGAGATAATGCCATATTACAATAAGGTATGATAAATTCGCAAGTTTTTTATAACTTCAGGAAAGCACACACTAATTTAGTTTTTATTTTTCTTTTCTTTTTTTCTAATTTCAAAAACCTAATGTCTCTAAAAACCCCACATATACAATATGAATAACAAATCTTGTTTTGCAATTTCAATCAATGTCCCGATGCTGCTGAGAGGGAAGGCGGGGCAACTGATATGATAATGATCAGAGTTCAAGCCCTGCTGACCATGCTCTGATATTAAAATTAATGCACTTACACAAACCACATGTTAACAAGGCTTGAGGCTGGATGCAGAGTCTCACATAAATGTTGGCAGAATAAACATTCATTAGACATGAATTTTAAGGTAAAGAGCTATAAGCTTGATGGAAAACTCAATGTGCATTTTAACTAATGATATAGAATGGCACAGCAAAATATGGGCTGATTAAAGACTCAAACAAAGCTTTGCAGAAAAATCCCCTTGAACATGGCTTCTAAGGTTAACAGATATCTAAGTTTGATCGAGCATTTCCGGATTGAGGAAATAGAAGGGAATGACAAAGATAAAGCCGGATGTGATTCTCACAAATATTTTAGCAGAATAAAGCATCCTTAAACATTAAACAGGGAGTGTAAGCCAAACAATGATCTAAACTTGATAACAGCATTCTCCATGCATTTGAATTGAGGATACACAATTGTACAAAAAAGACGTTAGTAACTTGACACTTGTTAGGGTTAAACAAAATAAAATTGAAATGTCCATCAGCTGGTAGTGTAATGGTATTGGGTAAGGTGGCCTACCAACTGATGGACTCTCTGTTAACAAGACTCTTCCCATAGTTCACGGAGACGTGTGCCGTGCTTAAATTCCGCAGCTAAACTAGGGTTGGTAGTCCCAGTGATAACCCCAGGTACCCATAGAAGAAAAAAAAAAGAAGACAACATTTACATGGCTACAAGACAACTAATTTGAGGCTTTCGTATATACTTTTAATGGGACGAGCCCCAATTTGTTTAGAGTACATCACATTGGTCTGCAAGGAAATGCACCCCAAACAGAATAAACGAATACTCTAACAGTCTAAGGTCATATTTGGACAGTGTTAAATGCAACATAGCTTGAATGAATGCAAGAAAAACTGTACTTACGTGGTCACGGGCAACAAGGGAAGCCAGCTTGTTATGAAATTCAAAGGCCTCTTGTCCACCAGCCCAGATAATCTTCATGACATTTACATCAAAGGTCGCCTGCACCCTCTCTCTGGCTAAGTCCTCCATTTTCTAAAGACAAAAAGAAACAAATCTTTCAGCAGATGTTTTTGGTGTTTCAAGCTATATGCCTGCCTTTGCTGTGGACTCGTTAAAAGTGTAGAGATATTCTGAGTCTGTGATCAAGGCAAGTCTGACCAGAATCCCAAAGAAGATGATGCGTAACTCCAGTCAATAGAAATCCCTGCTATAATTTGATTTCCATATCTCTCAAAGAATTTTAAATGTTTCCTCACTCTTCATTCATTTGCTGACTCTTCAATTTTTCAACAAAGATTGACACAGTCGGGTTTTATCGAGCATGGCAGGCGAATGCTTAATCAATGTGGTCAAACGCCCAAAAAACAAAAAAAAAAGCAAACGGTAAACAACAAAAATATAAAAGTTTCAGAAGAAAACAAATAAGCACGTGGGTTGTTCGGATGAGTGTGGCGGGCCCATAACGGGAAAATTTGGTGGAATATATTTTTATATTTGATTTTTTTAATAAATATATACTTTATTAGTAAATTATAGTTTTGAGAACTGCTCCTTTGGTAAAGAGGTCCATAATCGCCCGAACGGGTAGTAGAGTTGGCTTGGGCAGTGGGTTTGCTCCCCATTGGTCTCGGGTTCGACTCTTCTCCCGGGTTTAAGAGGTGGGACTTCTTGCGGGCGGGGGATCTCACCCACAGGGGACTAGTCTCACCCTAGCTCGCCTCAGGTACCCAAGGTAAGGGTTGCTAGGGCGTTGGGCTAGGTCGTGGGGACACCCTGTTGTATCAAAAAAAAAAAGAGGTCCATAATCGAAAATTTTAGTGGAATATTTTTAATATAATTTATATTGATATATAATAAATATTTATATTAGATTTTTTTTTTTAAGAGGTAAAGGATTGTCTAAAAAGCTTCATAGTTATATTTAATTTGTTTCAATTTGAACTTATTATAGTAGTTTATGTTATTTCATATACATATCGATTTATAGAGCTTTCTCATATTTAGAAATTTCTCTTATGAAGGAAATCATCCCATGCAATGTCTTCTATCACCTTTCTTTCTATGGCTTGTTTCAAAAATTAGAGGCCTCTTGTTACTTTCTTCCTCCTCTTAGACTCACTCTTTGATAGACATGTAATTATGAAGGGCCTCCACTAAGCAAACACTACAACATTGTTTACTAACATTGTAATGTTCATTTATAATATCATATAAAACTCCTCGAAAGTTGTGAATCAAAGATTTTACAATATTCTTGATTTCTTCTTTATCTTCCTCAAGGTCTTGAATAGGACCACTAAGAACCTAAATACAATATCAATATTATCATGAACTCATATGTCAATGCCCATTGTATTGCATATAGAAGAAGGTTGCAACTTTTTTAAAAATTTAGTCCTTTTATAAAATTCTCCCTATGAAGGCCATTTGTCTTTGGCCACTAATCAAACACACAAACATACCCATAGAAATTATAGAAGAAAAGATGGGAATTATGTTATCACAAGAATGGCTTTCAAATATATTGAGGAGGAGAACCATTTTATAGTATTAATATTAATTTCATATGACCTCAATTGTAACATACGCAAGGTGTGAGAATGAATCTAAATTTACACATTCAAATTTTAATTTGTTAATCTTTTTCAATTAATTGTTGTGAGTTAATATGGCACATGTATTTGTGCGGTATGTTGTTATATTTTGGTATTTAAAGGCATTCAATGTGCCCTTAATTCATATGTTGGATGTTGTGAATAAAAAGAACATCTAGAACACACTCTAATTTTTTAAAGGATAAAGGAATCATAATCACATTTTGGTTAATATTGTCTTCAGTGTTCCTCATTCATCATTATTTTGGCTCACCAAAGGAGGTTGACATAGAGCAACACAATCACTTATTGAATTAGCAATCTCCCAAATGGTGTCCCTAGACACCACCTTAACAATTCAAATATTAGGAAAGTGAAGGAAAATAGATGTGCATTGAAGCACATTCAATAGCATCGCTTCTATGCGGTATACTTCAAAGTCATGCATCAAATCATGTTCATGTCATCCAAGATCAACTCAACAACACTTATTATTGAATCATGGAGATTTTAAGATT
Organism: Sequoiadendron giganteum; assembly: GCA_007115665.2. Taxonomy (NCBI): domain Eukaryota; kingdom Viridiplantae; phylum Streptophyta; class Pinopsida; order Cupressales; family Cupressaceae; genus Sequoiadendron; species Sequoiadendron giganteum. The sequence goes on from CM021102.1 coordinate 308,793,795, forward strand.
GTACAAGCTCTTGCATATCCATTATAACAAAAGCATTAATTTCTTAATAATAATGAATAAATGATGCTAACATTATTTCTACAACACTAATTCTAGAAATAAATATCTTAATCTTTCACATTTAATTTCTAAATATTTATTACATTTATCAACTCAACTTTATTAGCTAAATCAATTTATTCTTAATTAATTTGTATCTATCTATTTAACTAAGTATAATATAACTTATACAAAATGATTTATTTCCTTAGAAATTATTAATGTTATAGACATTCCACAACGACAGTAAAAGGTGGAGTGTAATGATGTGAACATATTGACAAAAACTCACCTTTTACTTTAAATATGGCAATCATTTACACATCAAAACATTAATATTTAATAATAAACATGATATTTTTAAAATAATTCTAAATTAATTATATCTCAACATTTTTGTCTTATCTATACTAATTTAATATATGTTTGAATGAATTATACAAAATTACTAATATTGTAGGCGAGTTCAACTATAGTCAGCCTTATCATATTGGATATTCCAGATCCTCATAAGGAATACACATAATAATTATAATTTTTCAGCATGGACGGGAGCTTTAGAACAAATAAGGACTACTTCTAGTTTCTTAAGATAATTATTCACTTTGGCATGCTTATTTGTGGGACCTTTAATATGCTTTTGTAGTATCTCTTTCACATATCCACCATGACATTTGGTAGTCTTTGCATCACCATCTAAAGTATATATTTTCACATGATTGCTTCTTGAAAAAAGAATGAAAATGGAGTGAAAAATAATGAAAATGGAGTGAAAAATAATGAAAATGGAGTGAGAAAAATAAATATTTCACAATCACCCACATTTATTGATGAGATATGAACATTGATGGATTGTTTGTTTATTGTGCCAGACTCCTAAAGGACTGACCTAATGTATCTTAGGGGCTCATTGATGATGGTCTTGTCTACATTCAAGCTCAGAGACAACATAGTTCGACAACCATGTTTTCTACTTTTTTAACTTTTGACCTGTTTAGGGATTTTGATGATGTTTTGGATGTTTTGGTGTTTTGAATAAATTTTGAGTGTTTTGGAGATGTTTTAAATGTTTTGGATTTTTTATTTTACAAATTTTGAAATGTTTTTGGATTTTGGCTTTATAAGATTCTGATGTTTTTGGATTTTGATGATTTTATGTGTTTTTAGATTTTGTGAGATTTTCAAATGTTTTGGATTTTTTCAGAGATTTCAAGAATAACCTTAAGATATATAAGAACCCGATCCAATGCTAGTATAGACAAATTTCCCCTAGTGAGATGTGATAGACTAATTTGATATAGGTAGGACATACTGACCTTAGGAATGTGCCAAGTAGTACTAAAGGGGAATTTGATATTTATGCAATATCCAACTATGATACAAACATAGATGGGTGATGGGTGATGGAATAAATAGGATGATAAGATGAAGGATGAATGCGATGGATGGTGAAGTTGATAAGCCAAATAGCCAATGATGGATGGAGAGTGCTTATTTATGCAAGGCACCTATTTGTCAGGTTTTCACCAAGGTAAGTTTGTCCAAAGTGCCACTGAAGTGGTTTTCACTAGAGGATGATTTTTTTCTTTATTGTTTTCAATCCCTTCTTTTTTTTTTGGATTTTTCAAATTTATACCCTTCAAGCCTAGGCATAAATTTTTTTGAGATGTAAGTTGTTGATAGGATCCTGATAGGTTTCTCCTTCATGTGTTGATAATTGATATGCTCCTTAATTGTAGCTAGTTGTGACAATAAATGGTCATAACCATTTGGCTCAAACTTCCTTTTGCTATCCTAGTTTGGAACATTCTTTTGTTTCTCCTTCAGTACAAGATCTCCCACTTGGAAGGACCGAATTTTGATTTTCTTGTTGTATATCCTTGTAAGTCAGTTTTGATATGCCTACAAATGATTCAAAGAATCAAGATGATGCTCATCCAATAATTCTAGCTCGTTCAACCAAGACACTCTATAATCTTCCTCAATAAATATTTTACAATGATATTCTCAATGATAGAAGATCAACCTTGATGGGTAGGATGTATTTAGTTTCATACACTAGGGAAAAGGGGGTAGCACCTGCAGGCATGCAAATACTAGTTCTATAGGCCCATAAGGTGGGATTCAATTATAGATTCCAATCATGACTAGCTTCATTGACCATGTTTTTGAGTATTTTTAAGATGGTTTTGTTCAAAGCCTCAGCTTGACTTTTTCCCTAGGGATAGTAATGGGTAGAGAACTGATGTTGGATACTGAATTGTTGGCATAACCCATGAACATCCCAATTTTTGAAAGGTGTTTCATTGTCTAAGATAATGGCTTATGGAACACCATAGTGATAAATGAGGTAGTTCAGGATGAATTTTGGAGATTCACTTTCCCATGATATAGGTCATAGGGATTGCTTCAACCCACTTCATAAAATACTCAGTGGTTGTAATGATAAACTTGTGACCATTAGATAAGGTAGGGGTGATATTTCCTATGAGGTCAAGTCTCCACTGTGAGAACGTCCAAGGTGTAACAATCGGTTGAAGTTTTTGAGTTGGAGCATGGATAAGGTCCCCATGTTGTTGGCACTGCATACACTTCTTCACATATTGATGAGCCTCTCATTCCATGGTAGGCTAGTAGTACCCTATCCTCAACGATTTCTTAGATAAGGTCATACCACTAGAATGTGATCCAAAAATTCCTTTGTGCACTTCCTTCAGTGCAATCAAAGCTTCCTCTTGGTTAAAACATCATAATAATGTCCCTTCAATACTTCAATAGTAAAGGGTGTCACCTAGGATAATGAGTCAAGATGATTTCTTGACAAAGGTTTTCTTAAGGTTTGGGGTAATGTCAATTGGAAGGATACCTTTGTTTAGGTAGTTGAAGATGTCATGATACCATGGGGAACCGATACCAATGATTTTGCACACAAATCTGGATTTTGGTACCTCGAATGCTAGTATGAGAAGTTGCTCAATGAGGAATTTGCATTGAAGAATATTATGTGGCATGTCTAACAAGGACCCAATGGTTGTCATGGCATCAATTGCTCGATTGTCGACATGAGGCATTTGCTCAAATGTGATGTCGATAAAGAAATTCTTAAGACTCTCCACCATCTTTTTGTAAGGTGTGAGATTGTCATCCTTAGTATGATAATCCTCATTGACTTGATTAACGATTAGTTGTGAATCTCCATAGACCCTTAATTCCTAGATTTTCCATTGTACAACAATTCTCAATCCTATTATAAGAGCTTCATACTCAACAATATTGTTGGTGCATGGAAAAGATAGCCAATATGATTTAGGGATAAAATCACCTTGAGGGGTGATGAATAAAATGCCTGCTCCAAATTCATGTTGTGTATGTGATCCATCAAAATGCATCTTTCATTGATCCACTACATCAAGGAAAAACATTGAATCATCAGGAAATTTAGACACTAATGGATTTTCTACATAGATAGGTGCCTCTGCTAGTTGGTATCCAATGACCTACCCCTTGATAGATTTCCACTCTATGTCAAAATCTGTTAGGATCATTACCCATTTAGCCATTCATTCAGTGAGAGTTTCCTTGGATAACAGATATTTCAATGGATCGATCTTAGCAATGAGCTTTATTTGATGTGAAAGCATGTAGTGCCTAAATTTCTATGAAATGAAGACTACTGCTAGGCATGCCTTTTCAATGGGTGAATAATTCATCTCAATCCAACCAAAGTCTTTTTGATATAAGTAGATTTCTCTCTCCTTTCTTATTTCATCATGTTGAGCGAGAAGAGAACCCAAAGTCATTGATCTAGTCGAGATATATAAGATCAAAGTCTTGTTCGATATTATGGCATAAGAACAGGAGGTGACAATAGATAGTCTTTGATTTTTTGGAAGGCTTTTTCACATTTCTCATCCCACTTGTATGTTATCACTTTGTGGAGAATATGAGAAAAAAGGGTGGATCTTGTCTACCAGCTGTCCTATAAACCTCTTGATAGATTGTAACCTCCCTTTTAGATGTCACATTTTCTTTAGTGTTTGTGGTGGCTCCATATCCATAATTGCTTTGACCTTAGTTGGATCTATCTCAATTCCTCTATGTGACACTATGTACCCTAGAAGCTTGCCTGATGTGACCCCAAAGACACTTTTTTGGATTCAATCACACCTTGTACTCTTTGAACCTGTCGAACATTGGTCCTAGTGTTTCTATATGCTCCTTCCTTATTTTTGACTTAGATAGAATACCATCCATATAGTTTGTAATGGTTTTGTGGATCATGTCATGAAAGATCAATATCATCGCTCTCTGGTAAGCAGCTCCAACATTCTTCAACCCAAATGACATCATATTCCAGCAATAGGTTCCCTACGAACATGTGAATTTTGTTTTGTGTTGTTCCTCCTTCGAAATCATTATCTAGACATTGTACCCTGAGAATCAGTCCATAAGTGATAACATCTCATGTCCAACAATTAATTCTACAATGATGTCGATATTTGGAAGAGGGAAGTCATCTTTAGGACATGCTTTGTTTAAGTCTTTGAAGTCAATGCATATTTTGATGCCCCTAGTGGGTTTTGAGATTGGTAGCAGGTTGGAAACCCACTCAGGATAGTTTATTGGTTGGGTAAATCCAACGTCAAGGAGTTTCTATAATTCTAATTTAACTAATAATGCTATCTAGGGGTGCATCTTCCTCAACTTCTACTTTACTAGTTTAGCTTTAGGATATGCTGCAAGATGATGTACAACCACTTTAGGATCAAGTCCAAGAATAACTATATATAACCATGCAAAGTTTGTGTTTTTCTCTTTTAGGAAAGCTGCCAAGTTTTTCTACTCCTCATCCAATAGTGATTTTGCATAGAAGGTTATCTAAGGTGCCTCATCTACCTCCAAATTCATTGGATTAGCTTTCTCTGCAAGTACCATTGACTTTTGTGTATGCATTTCACTAAGAGGAATATTGAATCCCTCATCATTCGGTGCTTTAGAGAGGTTTTCACTATCAGATGCCTCCTTTATTTTTACTATTTTATGATTAGAAAGTGCCACAGTGTAGTTTTCACTTAAAGATCTACACGTGATTATCATATCATTTATTTTATGACTAAGGGATTCAATCCTTTCCCCACAATACGCCTACATGTCTAGTTCTATTTCAAATCTTGCTTTGTGATACCTGTATGGAAAGTTGTCACAAACTCCCATAAACTCAGAGATTTCTTCATCATTTTCAAACAAGTCCAAAATAGGTGGTCCTCATTGGTCCCAGTTGATTAATTGGGGGTATAATAGCTTTATTTAAGTTATTTGGTTGTTTAGAGAAAAGGATGTAGTAGTGATCATGAATATGGAGGCATCCTCAAACAAGTCAGTGATGTCAAGGGGAAAGTCATCAAGGGTATTATCACATGATGTAAGTAATCAAGAGGAAGCCTTGGCTCATTTATTAGAAGCACCCTTGCCAAGAAGGATCACCTTGTTGGTGCTGTTAGAATTGTGAAACAAGCACAAAACCACGAGCCACAAGATCAAACAATAAATAAATACACCTTCCACGCAAGAGATCTACAAACAAAGTATTTATATATTCCTCAACAAGAAACAACTACAAAAGCAAGAGACTCTCAAGAAGATATGAAAGCTCCAGATAATTACAATGAGGGTTGAGTGCTTATAAGGTAAAAATCCTAAATGAGAAAGGGATTAGATCATGATAAGTGTCAACATCACATGAGATGGGACATAATGATCTAATATTAGCTCAACTAATAAAACATAAAAAATACTCCTAAGTTTAGCTTAAGTGCATGAGAATAACTTGGACTAATAATTAATTAAAGATTAATTAATTTTTAGCTAATACATGATAACTCTAACACCCCCCCATAAGATGAACTTAGGGAGTAGCTAAAAACCCTAAAAAAATGCATGATGGGTCTCGACAAACAAGGCCATGTAAGGTACCCATGTACAAACAAAAGATATCTATAATGTAGAGAAATAGAGAAAACCTCATGGGAAAAAATCCACTCCAAAAAGAGATGAAAGCCAAGTGAAGGACTAAAGAAGCCTCCAAACAAGACAATGTCCTAAAAAATAGGAACATGTAGAGCATCTAGAAGCACGAAGCTATAGAATACTATCAAAAGATGATTGATAGAGTGCTGAAATGAAGAACCTCCAGAAATAGAAATGCAAGAGTGTCCATATGGTAAATGATCCATCTCAAAGAAATACATGTAACCGACCATTGATGTACGCTACATTTTGAAAGTACATAGGAACAATAACTAGATATGTAGATTACTCCAAGCCGCAAAACCAAGGAAGCATTAACACCAATAGTAGAAACCCCCGATAATGCTAAAAAAGAGAGATCCATGATAGGAACACTGAAACTGTGTGAAACCAAAAAGTGCATGTAGGAGAAACAACCTGCAAATAAAAGGGTGTGCAAACTATGGCACACACACATGAGGCAAGAATCACTATGATTCACTGTTGTCGTGCAACCTAGACACTCACTTGATAAAGGTTTGATGGCAAACCAAAGGCAAACATCAACCCCTCATGGAACTTTATATCATAGTGTGATTACAAAAGGCACAACAGGATGTGAAAAATCCCCAAACAACATACACCAAAATGGCACTTTATCTCAATGCGTCTACAAAATAAGAATGTGCATGAAAAAGATGTCTACAATACCCAAATAGGACATAATATTGGAAATACATATAGATCATCCAAAAACAAGTCATCCCATACAAATGAAAATTTTCCAAGAGCTAAAATGTCCAAGTAATTCACTAGATTATGAAAACACAAAAAATTGAATAAAATGTACCTGAAGAACAATCTAGAAAATTTGCATGGATGGAATTGAAGAGCTCTTAGAGACGGTTCCAACACTGCTAGAATCATGAAAAACAAAGAAATTGGTTAAAGGTTACTAGCTCAAGACTGAAAATAGCTCCTTTGACTTCAACAAACTATAGAATGCACAAGTAGCAAAAAAATAATTAGACTCACACCACTAGAAAGTTGATAGAACTAGCTTTCCGATGATATCTCTTTTGTGAAAATTGGTCACCATACGCCCAAGTTGTGACCAAAAGAAAAAAATCACTCATTGGAGGCCAAAGAAGGGGACTTGGGGCCCTATCAGCATCTGTACTGTTGACGTCAGCGACATATTCTATAGAATATTCCCTCTTGCTAGGAAAAAAATTTAGTCGCCTGAAAAAGAGATTCGCTAGAATATTCCAATAGATTCCTTGTCGAGGAAAAGATTCCTTGTTCAGAAAAAGTCGACATGGCATGTCGAGAAAGTCATCAGGAATGTTGCTAGTAAACAGAGGTTGGCCGAAATAAATAGGGAGCACCGAAAAATTTGAAAAAATACTAGTTGACGGAAAAGCCTCATTGGAAAGGTAAGAGCGTCACTAGTTTGTGTTGAGGTTGTCGCCGATGGTGAGAAAACCGTCAAGTGACAGGTACAAGGGGCCCGCAGGTACCTATATTTAATATGCCTCATGTTTTTAAATGTCCCCCCCCCCAATAAAATGGCTGCAACATTTTAAAAATATATATTTTTAATATTTTTTTATTTTTATAAAATTTCTAAAATAGAAGAAATTTTAAAAAATTAAAAAATGTAATTTTTTTCTAAAAAAAATTGATCCGCATGCACAGGGTCGTACAAAGGTTATGCAAGCTCTATGCAATTTTTTTTGCCTCAGATGCTCCCGAAACGAATTTTGGTGATTTGACAAGCGATCATAAGGTTTTTTGGGCCTTATGAGCGCGATGGTAACACCCATTTTAGCTCAAAATGCACCAAAAATGCAATCACCCTCTGAATCCAAAAACAAAGCAACTAGTTCAAACCCTCACAGATCTAGCATTAGGAACCCAATCAGGTGAAACAAAAGGCAATTCTGACTTTATCAACAACTCTAAATCTAATGGTGAGGTTCCTTTCACACCAAAATACACCAAAAATTTTCCCACCTCCAAAATTTGCAAAAAGAACAAAGGGCATTCAGATTTGAAGCTTGCAACCCTTGTTGAAAATAAACCTCATAAATTGAGAAGGGGTTTGATGACTCCATGCTATGATACCATGCTAGAATTGTAAAACAAGCACAAAACCATGAGTTGTAGGATCAAACAACAAACAATTACACCTTCCACGCAAGAGATCTACCAACAAAGTATTGCTATATTCCTCAACAAGAAAAAGCTACAGAAGCAAGAGACTCTTAAGAAGATATGAAAGCTCTAGATAATTACAATGAGGGTTGAGTGCTCATAAGGGAAAAACCCTAAATGAGAAAGGGATTAGATCATGACAAGTGTCAACATCACATAATACGAGACATAATGATCTAATATTAGCTCAACTAATAAAGCATAAAAACACTCCTAAGTTTAGCTTAAGTACATGAGAATAAATTAGACTAATAATCAATTAAAGATTAATTAATTATTATCTAATGCATGATAACTCTAACAAGTGGTGCATCCCAAACCAAGATTCTTTGGTCATTTCTCAGGGGCAATGGGTTCTAGCAAACCATTGGAATTTTTCCCCAGCTTCTCATTCTCGTTATACCCCCACCCCATCATTAGTTGTAATCCTTTGTTATCATCTTCCATTGGAAGAACTGGCATGGTTCAGTTATCTTGATATAGTAATTTAGATACATCCTTCTCATTGATAACCTCTTTTTTCAAATCTCCCTACTTGGTGAAAGTGGTAGATGCTACTTTCATTATCTCAGCTACCTTGTTGATAGGTTGGGGTTTCCCGTGAGATTTAGGAGAAAGAGGTAACTTTCCAAGCACAAAATAATCCTTCTTTATGTTATAGTCCCCAAATCCATTATCTTTGATCACTACCTTGATGTCTGGTATGCTCTATATGATGGGTTTTTTGGATTCGAAGGTAGATGCTAGGGAAGATGGGTCAAAAAACAAGGAGGATGTTGGCCTTTCATCATTTTTAGGTACTTTTAGGATCTTGTAGTATTTGGCTTCAATGTTCTTTTAGTAGTAGAATGGTTCAGGATCGCCATGGATGGTGAATTCCTTATCTTCATAACAAAATTTGACACATTGATGGTATGTGGAAGTGATAGATTGCATGGCATGGATCCATGCATGACCTAGAAGAATGTTATATGGAAGGTCAAGATCCAACACTTGGAAATTAACTTCAACAATGGTAGATCCTACTTGGATAGGGAGCTTGATTGTGCCTTGAGAGACCCGTTCATGATCATCATATGCCTATATGGTGACACCTTTTTCCTTTTTAATGGAATCTTCAAAGAAACCTAAGTTTTTGATTAGCTGATTTAGACTAGCACCTCCATCCATCGAGACTCTTTTAACTTTTTTCTTGTGGACAACGACCTCAAGGTGCAATGAGCGATTGTGAGATGGTTGTATTGGGAGGTCTTTCTTAAAGAAGGTTATAAGACGAGGGACAGTGATGTGTCCTATCATAGCTTGGAATTTCTTAGTATCAAGATTATCAAGTATGGAAGAGGTGGAAAAAGCCTTTTCTAAGATATCCCTATGCATAGGGGATAGTTTCAATAACTCCAAGTTGGAGATTTGAGCATGGGTTTTCTTTAATTGATCTAGGAGATAGTAATAACTAGGGTTTGACTTTGAAAGTGTGGGTTTTTCCCTAGGTTGTGACAATGCTCCTTGATTGTGACCTTTCCTTGATGTGTGGAGACTCCACACTCTACACTAGGCCCCTTGATGGTGATAACGAATATAAAATTGTTAAAATATGTGACAACATTGTTATACACATGACCTAGATTGGTGTAATCCTTCCCCTTGCCATTTTCATTTCCTTTGTTATGATCCAGCATCGGGTTCTTGTATATTTTTAGGTCTTGGTGCTTGATTGTTGATTGAAAGTCACGTCTCCATTATCAATTAGATCTTGGATAATATTTTTCATTTTCATGCAACTTGTCATCTTATGTCCATTGATCTTATAGAAATCAAAAAGATCCTTCTCATTATACCATGGTGGTTTAACTCGAGGTTCATAGTAATTTTGATAGTTGGGGAGCATGATTAGATTGGATTGCACCAACTTTTGTATAACTACTTCAATAGGTTCACCCAATGGTGTGTACTTATGCTTTTGAGGGTAGTTGTTTCTAGGGGGTTGTCCTCTTTGTGTGTTGGCATTGTTGACTTGGTTGTTCTACAGTTGCATGTTTGTTTATTATGTGTTATGTTGCATGTTTGTTGGTTGGTTGTTTGTTTTTTTGGGAGCACTTAGGACCACTTTTGCATAAATGACACCATCATTAGTTACATTCTTGTTCTTGGCCCATACATAGGGCTTGTTATTAGAACTAGTAGATGGGTAGTTGTCCTTGTATGCTTGTGTATTTATTTGTGTTATTAGGGATATTTCAATTTTAAGGTCCCTAGGGATAATCTCTTCATATGATGTGACACATTGCATTTTCACCCTTTTTTTTCTTTAGGGTGTATAACTCTTTCAATTTTACGTCCATGTATAGGTTATAGGAAAGATGGTCCATGAATCGATCAATTATGTCTTGGAAGGTTTGAATTCCTAGAGGTAAATGTGAGAACCAATCTATTGTTGGTCCTCCCAAACTATGTGGGAAAATTACATCAAATAGGAATCATTGTAAGCAAATTCCATACATGTTACATAAAACTCTTTGATATGATCCACTGAATTTTCCCATCCTTTATATTTGTCAAATTTTGGGATTTCACATCTAAGCGGGAAAGGTATCATTGCAATATTTCTATCAAAGGGAGTATGGGCACAAGTCTCATTGTTCTTGCAGTTTCTTTGTTTTCCCCATTTGGATGTCTTGGATATGTTGTGTGAGCACCTTAATTTGCGAGGATAAATTGTCTTGAGGGTTTGGTGGGGGAGAATATGTGGTATATTGTGGAATGGTAGATGAGTTAAATGTGGGATTTTGATATGGTAGTGTGTTATATGGGGTGTATGGTGGGTTTTGATATGTCATATATGATGGTGATAGTGGTGGAGGTATGTATGCTCCTTGTGAAGTTGGGTTCAAGATTTTTTGTTTGTGTACTTGTGTACGATTGTTGGGGGTTGTAGTACAAGTCTTGTTGTTGTTTCTATTGCACACACACTTGTTGTTGTTGAGCATATTGTTGTGCTTGTAGTTGGTATTGTTGTTGCACTTGTAATTGTTGGGATTTTAATTGAGCCTATTGTTACGCTTGTAATTAGGCTTGTAATTGAGCCTAGTGTTGTGCTTGCAAGTGTGCTTGTTGTTGCACTTGTAGTTGAGCTTGTTGTTATTGGTCTTGTAATTAAGCATATTCTTGTTATGCTAGTAGTTGTGCTTGTTGTTGATTTACGATAGGTTGTTGATAAGCCAATCATTTTGTCCTTGGGATTGTGAAATGATGCTTTGGCTTGGGACAAATTGACTTTTTTGCATGTATTGGCTTGGGATATTTTGATTTTATAGAATGTGTGGTGGATTTTGAGGGACCATGGTGTGAGTGAGTTGTGGGTTGAGTTGATTGTGGGGTGGTTGATGTGTGATGAAATTTTGAGGGTTGGACATTAGATTTTGATTTGGTACACTTTTTCCTTGATTTTGTGCTATCATTCCTTGTAAAATTTGAGATTGGGGTGGAGGAATGTAGGTTTGGAGTCCCATTTGATTTTCATTCCTTGGGGGACCAAAGGTTGAGATGGTTCCACTTGGTGTTGCGATATTAGTGGCATGCTTTAGCTTAGGACCAATTGATTGGAAGTGTTCCCTTGATTGTTTTGATGTTGAGGGACCAATGGATTGGATGTGTTTCCTTGATGTGTTTGATTTGGTACTAATGTGTTTCCTTGGTTGATTGGATTTGTGACCAAGGGGTTTCCTTGATTGATGGAATTTGTGACCAATGGGTTTAATGTGTTTTGTTGGTTCGTTTGAGTGGCTTGTGGCACCAATTTTTTTGATGTTTGAACTTGTTGTGTTAAGGTTTGAACTTGTATGATCGTGTTCACTTTCCCTTGTTGTTCCACTTGGGGTGCTTGGTTCACTTGACTTTGTGTAATGTTAGGAAAACTTTGGGTATTTGTGGTGGGGTGATCCCACAATATTGGTTTACAATTTTTGGCCAAACTAGACATTGAACTAATTTTTTTTAACTAAATATTCACTTTCAGACACCTATAGCTGCTAAACCATGAGGAATTTGAAGATGATGCAAACTAGTGATTTGTGGAATTTTGTTTGTAGATTCTAAATATATATTTTTTAAAAAATTGGAATCAAATTGTATTTCTTTTTCCATCCCCTTTGAAAAATAGTTGTTAATTGTAAACACCATTTTTAAAGAGTGACTTGCACTTGCTAACACAACTTTTTTCTTTGAAGGATAAAATTCTATTTTTTTTTAATTTAAATTTGTAGCTATGATATCTAGTGCATGCAATTGGTTTCATATCATTTCATTGGATATTTTTTTCTTAATTTAATTTTGAAGTCAAACCAGTTACAATTTAGACAAGTTTACTTGCTAACACAACTTTTTTTGTATGTATCATAATTCATTTTATTTTTTGTTGGATCAAGGACATCAATATCTATGCACAAATATTTTTCAATTTTTTTTTGATAGTATGCTATTTTCCACATGTGCAAAATAGAGAGCTTGATCTTGGGTGAAAAACCTGTTAGAACCCAAAAATTCAATGAATATCCTAAGTTTTTCTCCTTTCAAAACCCATCATTTTCCTATATTTTCATAAAAAATAGTTCATTCTTCTCCCCATCCACTTAATTAGTTATTTTAAAATCTTTACCACTCCCTTAATAATCACTTTATGTTATTCACCGCCCAACCACAGCCTCCCACAATGGGCTCGTGGTATGGCGGTAGCAGCTAAGGTGCAAGCATAAAATGTTTACCACCACACCACACACAGTCAATTCATTGACCGCGATGTCACGGTAGTGGTGAGATAACCGACACAACAACAACAAGGAAGCGGTTAGAGGGCTTACTGTGGTACCACATACGGTTAAGTTTGAGACCGCAGTGACTATGATGGACGAAGGTAGCAATCAAGATTAGTCACACCGCAGTACCGTCGATAGTTAGCATGCAGACCTCGGTGACAATGATAAACCGTTAGCGAGCAGTAGTGGCGGTTACCGCCACACCGTGACCAACCAGAGAAGGGACCGTGGTAGCGTGATAGATAGTGATGAGACCGTGAAGGGTGACAGTAGTTGTTATCCGTGGTACCACTGATAGTTGAAATGAAGCTCGCGGTAGAGCGGTAGAAAGAGATGCAGTCAGTAAATGACCACTGCAACACCGCGATAGGGCAGAGTATAGACTGTTGTAAGGCGATAAAAGGTGATAGTGGGAGATGGTAAGTGGGGCCAGTCAAAATTTGACCATTGTTGAATGGTAAGGATAATAAAAGGCTACGAAGGCAAAATATTAAAAGGCAGTAAAGGTACAGGCAGGAAATGTATTAAGGTAAAATTGAAGGCTCGTCTATGTATTTGAAATATTTGATTTTTTGATAAGGCAACTTAATCAAATATTTTATTTTCTATTAGGAATAACAAACGACTATAACAGTAAAATGAAGAGTAGTGACTCTTGGAATTTTTTGTATAAAATGTATTGAAAAAATGGAAGGGGGGAGAGTAGTAGTTAGAGCAGGAGTTAGATTTTTCCTGAGAAGGGACCGGGAATGTAAACAATGACAGATTCCTTTTTGAAGCAGAATCAATGGAGATAATATGCTTAAATTGGTGAATTCTTTTTGGTGTTCATTTGTTGTGTTGTATCAATTTATACTCTTTATTTTGGTTGTCTCCAACTTGAGGTCTTTTAATCATTTAAATCAACATATCAAGCGTATCCCTAATTTTTAAAAATATATTCCATTTTGTGTGATTTGATTAATTGGTGTCTGCAAGCTAGAATTAAATTCTCTTAATAACTCACTGTGGTTTTAAGTTTTCTTTTGGATTGTTGAAGTAGAACCTGATAGAGAAACATTCCAGCATTATTTATGCAAGTCATAGACTTAGTAAAGTTTTATGCCAGCCATAAAATTTTCAGAGTGCCTAACAACTAGAGTTAAGCCAATAAGAGGAAACACATATCATTTTTTGACTCCATTTCCCATGTGGATAGAAGGCACTGATCTGCCACAACCCAAAGATACAAATTCATATCAAATAATTTATTCAAAAACTTTTCATTTGTGTAGTAGGAGTAGGAGTAGGTGTAGTAATTTTATCTATCCACTGCCCATTTCCATTGTTAATAGATTGATCAACCAGGAAACACATTTAAATCTACATCATTCATTAGGTACACCCGCCTTGGTCTAGCAGAACCTAAAGAGAAGAAGGTTCAATTGCATCGATTGTCATTGTATGTTGGCCAAAAGCATTGTGAGATCTTGGCAACCTCTCGTGGTTCAAACTTGCATTTTTGAGACCTAACAAAACCTATGTTTAATTAAACTAAAAAAAATATATAATAAAACCAAAACATATTAAAATTATATTCGATGGATAGCTTGTTCTAAGGATTACCACCATCCAATCGGGTATGTGATGTTGCCTCTATTTTCATCTTCAACCCGAGCTTTGAAAGGAATTTTTTTGTAAAAAAATGGTGGAAGAGAGGGAGAAGGGAAAATAAGGGCAATTCGCTCGAACCCCCTTTTAGCGAAGGGGGTTTTCTAGAAGGGGGGTTCAAGCAAACCCCCCTTATTCTACCATTTTCCCTTATTTCATAAGACAAACCCCACCAAATGGGGTTCACTCAAACATTTCTTCAAAACGGGGTTAGCTCGAAGCGGGTTTAAGTGAACCCCCCTTTTTGGGGTTCACTCAAACACCCCCTTTGAGAAAAACCCTAAAAACCCAATTTTTTGTTTTTGAGAGCATTTTTTAAATTTTCCTTCCTCAATTTAATTGTAAACCAGTTTTGTGGGATCACCTGGTGGTGGAAGAATATGGTTGGGTAGTAAATGATGGTGTCCAATTTTTGTTTTGGGGAAGGGTTGTGTCTTGTGTACCAAAAATTGTGTTGCCTCCTATGTTGGGAGTAAGACCAAGGTTGGTTCCTAGTCGAGTTGTAAGACTAGTAGTCAAAGGCTGACTTGGTGTGTGTGATGAAGTTGGTTGAGTGATATATTGAGTCACACCTTGTACCAAGGGTTGTTCTCTAATTGTGTCCAAATCAAATGTTGAAGGGAGTTTAGCTCCTTCATTTTCTAAAGCCAACATGTATTGTGTTGGGTTCATCTTCATCAATGTGGTGATGAGATGGTGAATTTTGGGATCTTCTTAATGATCAAGTAGTTCCTCTATGATGAGCTCAAGTGGGTTATTCATGAAATATTCTACTTCATACCCCATGTCTAGTGAATTTGGTGGTGGATTTTATGATGGGGTTGAGTAGGGCCTCTAAGATCAAATTCTTGTTGGTTGGGATCACTTGTGGTAGATGCATTTTTATTTTTCTCCATGTTTTTATTATGTTGTGATCTTGTTGTTACCATAAATTTTGGATCAACTATGGGAGAAGTGTGTTGGATTCATATTGTTGGAACTCTTTAGTTGATTTAAATTTTGGTAGAAGTAAGCCTCTAAGGTGTTTAGGACCAATGATGCGAATGGATGATGAACTTGTAAAGTTTGGACAACACTTTAGACTAAAGGTTTGTGTTTATCATTTTGGATAAAGAGGATAATGAACTTGAGAATCCCAAAGTTGGAGTTGTGACCTTTAGGATAGACTTGTTCAAAAGGATGATGTTTCCTAATCTAACCAAATGCATGAAAAAGGATTTATTTACACACATATAGTTAAACTAGGGGATTTGATTGAT
Organism: Sequoiadendron giganteum; assembly: GCA_007115665.2. Lineage (NCBI taxonomy): Eukaryota > Viridiplantae > Streptophyta > Pinopsida > Cupressales > Cupressaceae > Sequoiadendron > Sequoiadendron giganteum. The sequence continues at coordinate 308,809,777 of CM021102.1, forward strand.
GATAACCTAAGTCTAGAATGTTGATGTGTCAAAAGTTTCAAAGTTGTTTGTGAGGTGAGATGTAAATTTTTTTGAGATGGATGGAATGATTGATCCTAATGCTTTGAACCTAAGACAAACTTTGTTTACAAGATCAAGGTAGTGAAAACCATGTTTTACCCTTGGAGTGATAAACCTAAGAAATCAATGTTTGGATAGTAGAACTTTGATATAATGTTTTGGCATGCATTTCCATGATTTCTATTTATTTCTTTTAGAAGTCTAGATATTTTAAAATGAAACCAAGGTGTACATGCTTTGTGGGTGGATTGATTTAAACTTTGATTAATGAGATTTATTTTACCATATCAAATATCTTGATTAAGTTTAGACTAAGAATGTTTATGACAAGGAAAAAAATCTCCCACAAAAGCTTGGTCCATTATGGAAATCAAATAGCTAAGCCATAGGTCCCTCGGTTAACTTTGATATAAGTGAGTAGAGATATGGTCAATGACATTGGGAAACCACTAATATATTGTTTTGAAAAAAAAAGATATAGTTAGAGGTATGCAACAATATATTGTCCTTGAAGTGCACTCATAAATAATCAAAGGGTTTGAAATTCAAAGAACATGTTGATCTGTTTGTTTGAGTTTAGTTTAACAAGCAATGTATTTACTGACTCAATGGGTATGGGAGATATTTCACAAGTCTTCTTCCACAAGACTTAATAGTTTGGCTCAACAAAATCAGTCACATTAACATCTAGAGGAAAAGGTACGATTCTTCTTAGTAGGCTTACCTCACCCCCAAAGGAATGATGCAATTTGAATCTATAAAGGGGTCAAATAGGCCATGTCAAGGAAATTTATCATCTTGACATGCCTAGCTAGACTTATGCCTCAACTATAAATGGAATGTGGTAACTTCTAGGAGTGATGTGCCTCCCATGCACTACCTTAAAGAATGTTTTGAAAAACTTGGTTGGCCTCTAGAAAAAGGTGTTTAATGTAAACCGTGAACACATGGGGTATATACTATACATAATTTTCTTAAACCTTTAGCCATTATTTCCCAACTCATTACGTTCATATGAGGATTAGGTATTATCATTCTATCACACCCTTGATTTAAGAAACTTTCTATTGATTTCACAAACTTTATATAGCCCACCGATAAACGTTCTTTTAGGGTCACTTATGAGTTATCCATTGTGGTATGAATCCCATATGTAGGCTCTTATCTAATAAAGACAAGGAATTTCTATTTCTCTTCACCCAAGATTGCATGAAGCTTAAGGGGAGTGGATACAATGATTTTTTTTAAATCACAAGCATGGAAAGAACTTTAAGTAATGATTCTTTTTAAATCCTCAAAAGCAATGATGAAGTCATTTTAATAGCACCAAACTGAAGTATGAATTTGTGTTGTTCAATTTTAGACCAACATTGCAATGGTGAGGATGTTTGGGTTCAATTTTAACCAACTTAGACAAATCATATCATTGTAAATTTTAAACCCAATTGAAAGCTAGTTGTCTTAAAACATGAAATAAAGAAACATATGATGGGTTACAATAAAGATCAAATGATATTTTTCTCCTTCACTTCAATATTTTATGTTCCTCCCCAAACTTGAAAAATAGCTAGCCTTACAGGAAAAAAAGTCAATAAATGATCAAATATCAAATTAAATTAAAAATTTAAAGTAGACATGAAAGTTTAACTCTATGTTTTACCTAACAATTATGTAGTTGTGCAGGAAATTATGTCACTCTAGTGAAAGTAAATTACGTCACTGTTTAAAAATGTGTCGCTCTGGTGAACTTCAATAGCGTGGTTTTGTAAAAAACTAGAGAGGTCAATCATGCTAGAATAGGACAAATGTGGCATTGTTTCAAATGCATTGCTTTGGTTGACCTGCAATCACATAAAAAATAGAATGATCAATTGTGTCAGAATATCAAATGCATCACTTCAAAATCATCACCATATTCAATTGTGTCACAATATGCAATTGTGTTACTCTGGTTAATTAGAAATCGTGCACCAATGCAAGAAATTATGTCCTTGATTGTAATTATGTCACCCTACTTCAGAACAAATACATTGCCATGCCATACAAACTATAAATCATGGGAAACTCAAGTTAAATTCATCAAATCTAGTTAGTAAATCCCTCCTAGTGCCAAAATGTGAGCACGATCATAACCTAAGCTAAAATTGCAAGATATACATGAAACAAACAAAGATTTAGCTAGTTAAGTCAAGATACCAATGAAATACTTGAAAAAACAAAATTAAGAAGCCACTAAACATAAAATGAAAAATAAATGCATAATGGAAACTAGTGAAATGCCTCAAACCTCATCCCATTGGGGGATCAATGTTGCATTGATGTGGAATGTCAATTGTTTCCCAATCCCTAAATTGAAACAAGCTTTCAAATGGATTCTAATGATGAGTATTGATGAAAATGGATGAAAACTAAGCTAAAATGGATTCAAATCTATTCTATAATGGATTATAAATGCTTTAAATGCTAATGGATAAATTCTCTAAAATCTAGTATAGTCTAGTTACTCTAAATGAAAGTGGATCCATTTCTCATAAAAATGAGGATATTTATAAGAGAAATGGTTGAATCAATGGTTAGGATTGATTTGATCAATTGATGGATGAGAAGCCATGAGAGTAGATGGCATGAATCAAGGATTCCCATCAATGGATGAGAATGCAAGTTGACAAGGATCAAGGATTTGATCAATGACTCTCATTGATTCAAAGAATCACACTTCCTAAAAATTAGGAAGTTGTTAGGAAGTTTGTTGCAAGATTCTTCCCATTCAAATGAAGGAATATTCCCTTGCAAAAGGGAGGGTGAGAGAAATTATCCATTTAGATAATTAAAACAATGTTTTAATTGTGCAAGATAAATGAAATTAGGATTTTCATTAAATAAGTAAATTTATTTAATAAAAGGGGTTTAATGAAATTTAACTAAATAATAAAGATATTTAATTAAATGAGAAGACATAAGAAATTTAATTAAACTATTCACATTACCTAATTAAATAAGATGAATATTAGTGTGAAAGGGGATGAACTAGCCAAATAACATTGATTGTTTGATTAATAGGAGAAACAAATGAATTTAGTTAAATAATGAAGATTATTTAATTAAATAGTTGAAAAGAGGTGATTCAAGATGAAATGGTGTTAGTAATCAAATTTAGATGTGCAATATTGATCAAGACAATATTAAGTGTCTACATGATGTATTGCTTTACCGACTCACATGGTATCCGTTCTCTAGCTTGTAGCTTGTTGGTTCCCCAACTTGTATTCCAATAAAACCTAAAAATTTACTTAATTTTATGCTCAAATTTGTTAGAAACTAGGCCAACAAATAGGAAACACTTTCAATAGTGATTTTCTCTTCACTTTAGGCTTTGAAAAACGTAGGTGAGTTTCCCTTTATAACATTGAGTATAAAAATGCTATAGATCTATGAATCAACACCTAGAAGATTAACTCTTATATACTTATGATAAGGATCTGTGAGTCTAGTTGTTTTAGATATGAGGCTTTCAAAAAATACAAAAATATTAAATGGTTGATTTAATATTTATTGTTGTAAGATCAATTTTGAGGCTATGGGAGAAATTGGATTGATTAGCACCTATTCAAGGTAACAAAGTCAATATAACATATATATTCATTCATAACAATCAATATAATCTAATGGTCAATATAGAATTATCAACTTATAATGATTCAACCTACAAAGGGCTAATAGTACGATCCTACTTAAAAATCCATTCTATGACAACAATATTCTTTATTATCTTCAATGAGAGAAATTACAATGTTATGTGAACACAACTAACAATGAAAATAACATGGATGCAACAAATGTGCACTAGTGAACATCACAATACTTGATTATTTTTATCAAAAGAATATTGGATCACAAAATGGTGATGAAACACATTGATAGCATGTATTCATATACACTTAGATGGGAAAAGCTACCCAGCATACAATCTGGCCATTTGACCAAATGTTTTAATTAATTAAAAATAAAGATGCAATGTTTTCTTTATTTTTAATTAATTAATAAATTTGATCAAATAGCCAGATTGTATGCTGGGTAGCCATTTCCCACTTAGATTAGATTATGTATATTTATTACAAAAATTTGTAGTTATCAACTATGTACCCAAAAAAATAGGACACATAAGCAATCAAGTCACTGCCCAAAGTCTTCTCGGATTCCTTAAATTTTTTTCTAGAGATTCTAAAAATGGCTTTGAATCCCCTTTTAAAGATAAGAGAACCCAAATTCAAGTTATTGTTGAAGAGAAGTTGTCTTCAAATTGAACAAACAACCTTAGGTATGCAAACTAGGCATCCTTCATCACTACAACATGCTACAATTCAAATTTGTAGTGAAAATTTGGAGATCTTGTTAATTCACTCATGTAGGAACTAGTTACAAGTTACAATATGAAATCATGCACTACATACCTCAAACTGTAGTTATAGATCATTATCAACACTTGGACTCGTAGAAAAACCATGTCTTTTGAAGAAATTGCAAAAATCTGAGCCTTTCTACACCATTGTATAGATTTAGGGGTCATTTTTCACTGAGGAGATTTAGAGGGTCAATATTTTGCAATTTCATTTCAAGCTTGTTAGGGTCAAATTTACTCAATTTTATTGTAGAGATTTAGGGGGTCATTTTTCCTCAAATTTATTACGAAGATTTAGTGGGTCAATTTTTTTGCAATTTCATTTCAGGCTTGTCAAGGTCAAATTTAGGTGTAGGGGCACCATGGAAATTTTGCTTTAATGTTGTCAATAGGTGTCCAGGCTTGAGTTTTGGTGTGTTTTTTCATATGTTGATGTAATAAGGTTGAATGGAGGCCATCTTTGATGTATTTGTGTCATATAGGGTCATTGAGGTGTGTTTTGAAAAAGTTGTCAAAATAGTGTAAAAGTTGCTTTGCAACTTGTCAAGTTTTGCTTTTAAGAGGAAGGTGAATAGTCATCTTTTGGATTTTAGTTGGAAACCATTGAGTTTAAATTGGAACATGTTTATATGGCCTCAAAAACTTTGAGGCCACACTGTTGAAACATTTTGAAGGACAATCAATTAGAAAATACTTTATTTTCTGGTGTTTTCTTGTCCTGTATGGCCTTGTACAGTTGAGTTGTGATCTAAAATTCATTTGAAAAGTTGCTACAGTGAATCCTCTTTGATTTGAGTGTAGTGTGATAGATTTTCATTGAGTAATAAGCTTGTTTGAAGCATTTTCTTGTAGATTGGGTGAGAAACCCTCAATTTAAGGGTTTGTGCACAAAATCATGAGTTGCAGCCCATTCCACCATTGAATCTAGGCCAAACTTGGTGGAATGGATGATATATTTTTTTTCAATGTTTATGTTGTTGTTTAGAGTAGGGAATGGAGTTTGGGTTGTGTTTTTCCATGCCCTAGCCTAACATCCTCATGTGTTAGGCTTGCTTATGGAGAGATATTGTAGGACAACAAATTTTTGATGAGTTCTAGTGGAATAAATTGCATAATTGGACCCTATGTGACATGTTTAAACTTATGGAGTGAAGGATTTGTGTCTGGTGTTTGTATTTCTTAGAGGCACTTTGGAAAAGTGGCCTAATTTGGCCTTGCTTCAATGTAACAGACCTATTTTGGAGAATTTGGTCCAAAACAACCCATATCCCAAATGAGATATGTTACAAAAGAGCCTAATGGGTGTCTAAGAAGGTGTTGGTTTTGTAGAGATATGGTATTCTCTAAAATATATGTTTGAATAACTAAGTTTGTAGACTTAGAAGTTGAAAACAAGAGAGTTTGTGAAATCCACCATAGTTGGGGTTTAGAATCTCAAAATAGTGATCAAATTGTGTTGAATTGAGTTGATTAGACCTATTCCACCCTACTTTGCATCAAATTTCCTCAAATTTTTAATAAAGATTTAGGGGTTCATTTTTTCACAATTCCATTTTAGGCTTGTTAGGGTCGAATATCTATAATTGCATGCCTTCTAAATTTTTTCTCAAAACTTCCTCAAATTTGAAACACATCACTAACACCAAGAAAATCACACAATTGCATAACTTTCATAAGTTTGGTAATATTTTCCTCAAATTTGAAACATGACATCCTTGACACTAGGAAAATCCCTCAATTGCATAACTTTCACAATTTTGGTCAGATTTTCCTCAAATTTGAAGCACGACATCCCTGACACTAGGAAAATCCCTCGGTTACATAACTTTCACAATTTTGGTCAATTTTTCCTCAAATTTAAAACATAGATACCTAATTGGGTGTTCTATAAGATGAGACTCTTAACCACCTTCACACTTGGACATATTTTTAGTTTTTTGATTTGGGTTCTTGGACCAAAATGAGGGTATGAGTATAATGCCTAAGACATCACCTAAACATCACAAACCCATAAAAAATTTCTCAAATTGGTTATATATGATGTGAAGCAAGATAGGCATATGAAAACTTGTAATACCTAACAATGGCTCTTGTTTAGGGATGCATGCTTCAGTGAAGCATAGCAAGGATTCAAAAACTCTAGGATGTAGACTACAAAAACATAGACACATACACACCAACTAAAAGGAAACATACTTCACTCTGATATACAAGAAATCACAATTGCACAAGACCAAACAAAGGAAAATCCTAAATTGATGCACATGGAAAAGCGAGTAGAGATCAAGAGAATTAATGCTTCAATAATTGTCCATGTAATGGAAAATCCTAAAATTCTTCACATATTCTTAAGAAAATAATAATATTCCCCATGAGTGTTAATGAAAAGATAAGGCTCCAACCACAAAGGATCAAAATTTCCATGTTTACCTTTGTCTTGAGCCCTTGCATTCCAAATCAATACTAAACCACCAACCTCAAATTTCTTGGAACATGATTTTTTGTAAAAAAAATATTTTACTTGTTGCTTCCCCAAGTTGAGTTCCCGAGCTTGCCTTCTTGACTCATCCAACTATGTTAGTTGATTGATCATGCAAGACATTGCCTCTTCAACATCTTCATCATATTCCTAGATAAATTTGTAAATAGGTAGCAAGTTTTTAATAGGCATTACACCATCCATACTATTGCAAGAATGGAAAGAGGAATGAAAGTGTTGTCATTGATGTCAACTTGTCAGTTGGTTATCTACTAGTTTCTTTTGACTATATCTATTGAGGATATTGAGAAAATTGTATATAAATAAAGTTATAGGTTGTTAGTTGTTGGTCTAGTACTTGTGAACTATGTTTTCTATGTTTTGTATGAGGCCCAAAAGAATTGTTGTTGGTCCAAATTTCTCTTTATGGTTAGAGAGTTTTGTTGCCCTAGTTCTACTGAAGATGGTTTCAATATTTAGACGCATCAAGCTTAATTGATCTCTATTTTACACTGGTTTGGTCGACCGTGTGTCAAGCACTACATTCAAAGTTGATGAAGCACGTGTTTGGGTCACCCTTATTATAATTCCACCCTAGGATGTTTGGCACTAACCTAATTTGAATTTGAAGTTGGATGGTCGAATTTGTATCTTTTTAAAGTTGGAGATGGTATAAATAAAACATGCACTAACAATGAAAAGTGTACGTAAGAAAAGAAGGAAGATAAGTGAAAGAGTAGATGTGACTTTTATGCTATTTTGAAAGTGTGTGAGTTATGTGTGTGGTTGATCAATGCGAAGCTTAACGTCGAGTTTTCAGATGCGGTGAGATGAAGGTGAACTCTATCATTCATGCAAGTGGATCAATGATTATAGTGGAATCCTTTGTTGCATTGGGATTGTTATCTCTTTATAACAAGTCTTCTTTATCTTCTTTGTATCTCTATGGAAGTGAGCCATCTGAGTTGTAGCCCTATGGATAGTGAGTCCTTATTCTAGGTAGTGAGCCTTTTTATAATTGATTTTGATATTCTCTATAGTGTGAGTTAATCCTCACCATTGTTTTTCCCTCATTGGGTTTTCCACATAAATCTGGTGTTAATGTGTTTGTGCACTGACATTTTATGGTTAATCACTTAATCAGTTTATGTGTTAGTTCTGGTAATTTAATTTAAGGTTTAAATTTGTGACAATTGATTCAACCCCCCTCTTAGTTGTCCTATCGAACAATTGGTATTAGAGCTTGGTTCCTTGGTGAAGAGTTTAACCACTTGAGGAAGGCCCAGGATGGCTGGTAAAATGATCTATGATTATCTGAGGTTCGATAGATCTAATTATGGTATCTGGAAAGTATTGATGGAAGAATATCTTGAGTATTGCAGATACGATGTAGAGAAAGCTTATAAGAAACCCTACACTCCTCCTGATAATGGTCTAAGTACACCTAAAGAAATAACAACACATGAAGTGAATAATAAGGAAAATTTTATCTTGAAGAATAGTCTGGTACATTCCAAGTTGATTAAGGTGTAGAATTTGAAGACAACTAAGGAAATCTAAGATGCTTTAGAAAGGGAACACGATGGTGGTGAGAGGGTAAAAGAGGAAAAATTACAAAATCTGGACACATAGTTTGATCTTTTACACATGTCCAAAGATGAGAATTTTAAAGCCTATGTACAAAGATTGGATGAGGTTGTGGCTGGAATGTGATCCCTTAGTGCTACCATAGATGAAACTAGAATCATAAAGAAGATTCTTAGAACTCTTCTTGATGATTAGAGTGAAAAGGCGAGTGCTATTGAGTAGACTATAAATTACAAGACTTGTACTAAGGATTTGCTGCTAGGATTTTTGACATCTTATGAGATGAGGAAGCCAAATCTAAGAAGTGTAGGTAAAACAAAGACTGATTTTAAAGCTACAAAAATTGAAGATCTGGATGGAGAAAACTTTGATGAAATCAAAGATAAATTTGTAAGGAGAATTAGAAAAGGCTCTAGTAAGTATGAGGGTAAATTTCCCTTTGAGTGTTTTAGTTGTGGAGAAATTGGTCACTATTTTGCAAAGTGTTCGGAAAGAGCTAAAAGGAATAAAAAAAGATATGAGGAAAAGAAGAAAGGAAATAAGATTAACAGAGCTTACTATGTGAATGAGAATACTAGTGTTTCAGATGAAGATTCATAATATGAAGATCCAAATAAGAATGAATGCTTATTCTTGGCGATTAAGGATGAACCTACTTCTACTAAATCAAAAAGAGAAAGAGAAAGAGACAGAGAAAGAGAAAGAGAAAAATGAAGGTATGATTATCTTTGCCCTTCATGCTAAATAGATAAATAATTTTTGGGTAGTTGATAGTGGTTGCTCACATCACATGATTGGTGACAAGAGTAAGTTTTTAAAACTTGAGAAATATGATGGAGGTTTGTTTATGTTTGGAGATGATACTAGTGCTAAAATTTGTGGGATAGATTCAGTAAGTATTGATGGAAAGCATCATACTGATGATGTTTACTATTTAAGGGTTTAAGGCATAATTTGTTGAGTGTTGGTCAGATATGTAGAAAAGGATATGATCTAGTGTTTAAGGATGAGAAATGTGAGATCTGGAAAGGATCCAAAACATTGATTGCTACAGGAAAGAAATATGAAGGGAACATTTATTAGCTTAAAGGCGCTGATGGATGATGTTTTATGACTCAGATAAATGATAGTTGGCTATGACATAGGAGAATGTGACATGAATTTTGAAAAGTTGACAATAATTACATTTGTTCAAGCCATGAGAGATCTAACAAGAATTAAAAAGCATGTAAATGCTATCTGTAGGAATTGCCAGTTCGGGAAGCAAACAAGAAGTCATTACAGATCAAGAGAACAATGCGCTACTAGATTACTAAATTTGGTTCATATAGATCTTTGTGGTCCTATGAGAGTGCAAAGCCTACTTGGTGAAAGGTACTTTATGCTTTTAATTGATGATTATTCTAGATATACATGAGTTACATTTCTAAGAGAAAAATCGAATGTATTAGATAGATTCAAGGCATTCAAGGCTATGGTTGAAAATGAAGTGAATTTGAAGATTAAATGCTTGAGATTTGACAGAGGTGGAGAATTCACCTCCTATGAGTTCAATATGTTTTGTGAAGTGCATGGTATAAAGAGACAACTATCTTCTTTGAGAACTCCTCAGCAAAATGGAGTTGTTGAAAGGAAAAATAGAACAGTTTAAGAAGCTACTAGATCAATGATCACTGAAGCTAGATTACCAAAATTTTTCTAGAAAGAAGCTATTCACACTATTGTATATGTATTCAATTGAGTTCAGGCAAGAGAAAATAGTACAAAGACACCCTATGAGCTATGGCACGAAAGAATCCCTATAGTCAAATATTTCCAGGTATTCAGAAGCAAATGATATATCAGAAGAGATGAGGAAAATTTGGGTAAGTTTTATGTAAGAAGTGATGAAGGAATATTTCTTGCATAGTCTACTAAAAGCAAGGCATATTGATGTTTCAACAAAAGATTGAGGAAAATTGTAGAAAGCTCGAATGTGAAGGTTGATGAAAAAATAAAGAATTCTATTGATATTAATGGGTATATGTCTGATGAACATTATGTGCAAGAATAGAAGAAGTTGTGGAAGAACATGATAAATATGAACGAGAAAACCAAAATGAAAGTGAAGAAGATGCTTAAATGATGTCCCCTAGGACACCAAAATATGTACAGAGGAATCATTTAGAAAGTCAGATTTTTGGAGACATGACAAAAGGTGTGTTAACTAGAAGCAAAGCTACTACTAAAGTAAATTTGTGCTTATTCTTTGAGACCGGGCCAAAGTGAGTAAGTGAAGCCTGTAAGGATGAACATTGGAAGGAAGTAATGAAAGAAGAAAAATGGTGTTTTGAAAAAAATCAAACTTGGGAATTGGTCCCAAGATTGGCAGACAAAAATATCATTGGATCAAAATGGGTATTCAAAAACAAGCTGAATGAGAATGAGAAAGTTGTCAGAAACAAAGCAAGTCTTGTTTGCAAAGGCTACTCACAAGTAGAAGGTATAGATTTTCAGGAGACATTTTCCCCGATAGAAAGAATGGAAGCTATAAGGATGTTCTTGGAATTGGCTACTTATAAATATTTCAAAGCCTATCATATGGATGTCAAGTCAACATTTTTGAATGGTGAACTAGAAGAAGAGGTCTACATGGAACAACTAGAAATATTTCAGTTATCAAATCAACTGGATATGGTGTGCAGATTGAAGAAATATTTATATGGATTGAAGCAAGCTCCTAGAGCTTGGTATGCAAGGCTAGATAAGTACTTGTGTCAACAAGGATTTAACAAAGGTACGACAGACAACAATTTATATTTCAATATTGAAAATGATAAAATCTTGATTGTTGTTGTATATGTTGATAACATTATCTTTGGAGGGAATGAAAAGATGTGCAAGATGTTTACAAAAGAAATACAAAAATAATTTGAAATGTCTATGTTTGGCAAGATGATTTCTTTCTTGGGCTACAAATTAATCAATTAGAGGAAGGAATTTTTATTTCACAATCTAAGTATATGAATGAGATCTTGAAAAGATTTGGAATGGATGGTTCCAAACCGGTAAGTACTCCTATGGTGACTAGATGTAAGTTGGGTAAAGATGATGATTCACCTAAGACTGATCAAAACAAGTATAGATCTATGATTGTTGGACTACTGTATTTGATTGCTACTGGATATGATATTATGCATGTAGTTTATCTTGTGGCTAGATTTCAAGAAGATCTGAAGGAAACACATGTTACTGCAGTTAAAAAGATATTCAGATATTTGAATGGCACTATGGATTATGGATTATGGTATCTCAAGGATACTGACTTTACACTTAGTGCTTAGATGTAGATTGGGCCGAAAGTATAGATGACATAAATAGTACTAGTGGTGGTGCATTATTTCTTGGTTGTAGATTGGTAGTATTATTGAGTAAGAAGCAAAATTCAATCTCTTTGTCTACTACTAAAGTTGAATATATTGCTACTACATCTTGTTGTACAATTTTTTTTATGGATGGAACAAACATTGGATGATATCACAATGTTGTATGATGATCTTATTTCTATCTTCTGTGATAATACAAGTGTAATTAACATTTCAAAGAATCTTGGAATGTAATCAAGAATGAAGCATATATCTATCAGGAATCCTTTCTTGAGAGAGAAGGTCATGGAGAATGAAGTCAATCTTGAGTATGTTTCAACAAAAGATTAGATTGCAGATATATTTACAAAGGCTCTTCCTAAAGATACTTTTGAGTATCTCTAGGATAAGCTAGGGGTTATTGCCCCTTCTTTTACAAACTAAGATGTATTTGGAGATGCATCAGTCTGGTGGATTCATGGTTCTATCTTTTTTGACTAATGATTTTGGTGGCTACCTTTCAGGGGGAGAAAAACGTTTTTGAAGTGTTGTCATTATGAGTATTCTACTTTCATGTCAAAGGAAGTTTCAATGAACATATATTTTTCCTTTTCCATTGATTTCAAAGGGGGAGATAAAGAGCACGTGAAAAAGGAGAGAAAGAGCATGTTAAAAAGAGAGAGAAAGCAAGTGATGAGGAAGATGATCTTCTAAGGGGGAGAAGCAAAAGAAAAATATTGAGAAGTACTTTTAGAGATGGTATGTGTCTTTGATGGTTTTTCATATCATGTGTTGCCATCAATGATAAAGGGGGAGATTGTTGCAAGAATGGAAAGAAGAATGAAAGTGTTGTTATTGATTTCAACCCGTCAATTGGTTATCTACTAGTTGCTATTGATTGTATCTATTGAGGATATTGAGAAAATTGTATATAAATAAAGTTACAGGTTGTCAATTGTTGGTTCGGTACTTCTGAACTATGTTTACTGTATTTTGGTTGAGGTCCAAAAGAATTATTGTTGGTTCATATTTCTCTTTATGGTTTGAGAGTTGTGTTGCCTTGGTTCTGTTGAAGATGGTTTTGACATTTGGAAGCATCAAGCTTAATTGATCTATGTGTTTTACACTAGTTTGGATGATTGTGTGTCAATCACTACATTTGAAGTTGATGAAGCGTGTTGGATCTATTATGGGTCTCAATGAAGCATGTATTTGGGTCACCCTCATTTTAAGTCCACCCTAGGATGTTTGGCACTGACCTAATTTGAATTTGAATTTTTGATGGCCAAATTTGTATGTTTTCACAGTTGGAGATGGTATAAATACAAAATGCACTAGCAATGAAAAGTTTACATTAGAAAAGAAGGAATATAAGTGAAAGAGAAGATGTGACTTTGATGCTATTCTGAAAGTGTGAGAGTTATGTGTGTGGTTGATTAGTGTGAAGCTTAACATTGAGTTTCTAGATGTAGTAAGAAGAAGGTGAACTCTATCATTCATGCAAGTGGATCAATGATTGTGGTGGAATCCTTTATTGCATTGGGATTGTTGTCTCTTTGTAACAAGTCTTCTTTGTCTTATTTGTATCTCTATGGTGGTGAACCATCTGGGTTGTAGCCCTATGGACAGTGAGTCCTTATTCCAATCAGTGAGTCTTATTCCATGTAGTGAGCCTTTTTGTAATCGATTTTGATATTATCTATAGTGTGAGTTAATCCTCACTGTGGTTTTCCCCTCATTAGGTTTTCCACGTAAATTTGGTGTTATTGTGTTTGTGCATTGAAATTTGATGGTTAATCACTTAATTATTTTATGTCTTAGTTTTGATAATTGAATTTAATGTTTAAATCTATGACAACTGATTCACCCCCCTCTTAGTTGTCCTATCCAACGCATACCATACACCAAATCATAGGGTGAATTTCCCATGGATTTTTTAATGTAACCTTGTCAACACATAGTGCTAATCTTAGTTTTGAATCTCATGATTTCTTATTCTTTCCTACCATCATCTTTATGATCTTCATCAAACTTGTATTAACAGACTCTACATGTCCATCCCCTTATGGATGGTAGGGAGACGAGTATGATAGGTTAATCCCATGCCCTAAGTAAAAATAAAAAAAAATTTCAAACTTGAAAATGTTGAACTCAAGGGAACATTGAGTGGGCGGGGGGGGTGAATCAATGTTCAATAATATTCAAGAGTTTCATCCATTCAAAACATGAAATCATTTCATCATTGCATTAAGGAACAATGTAAGCATTAAAACTAAACATCCATAACATGACACATTTTTTTGCATGGAAACCCTGTTAGGGGAAAAACCACGATGGAGATTACTCCACAATTTGAGTACTCAAAGTATAGGAATTATAAAAGAAATGCACTTGCATTCACACACACTGCCTAGAGCTCACTACTCAAAGATAAAGGCTTACTCCTACAAAATTTAGATTAAAACTATTTGAAGATATGAAATGAGATGATAGCATATGAAAATGCAGGGTAACAGTTCCGGTGAAGCTCATGAATCTTATTCAGGATCTGCTTGCTATTTTTCCACTTTGCTCTGCCCTGCTCTGCTCTACTCTTCACATTAGATTCACATTATTGCTTTGCAATGACTCACAATTCGTAGAATACCACTTCTGTCTTACATAAAATTCACACTCTCCTTGATCCAAATGATGAAAGCAATCCCTTATATATATCCGCAATCAAGGATTAGTTCATCCAATAGTCAACTTCATATGGTATCAAGATATTTATAACTTGTCAGCCATATCCATCACCAAACCATTATGCACATCCTCCAAAACCGGTTAAGACCAAGAGAGGACCTGTGGATACTAAAATCTGCAAACGAAATCGTCTCAAACAATTTCATGTTGTTAGCACGAAAGTTAGTTTAAAACAAAAAATTTAACATCCCTATGAGATACTTAATCATGTCTAAATATGCAACTAATGAGCATAAAAACAAGTTAAACTAGAAGCATATAAAATAAAACACGATTAAACCTTCATCCCATAGTGGATTGGTGCCACCATTGTTGTGTAGTAAGCAACCCTTTCCCAATCTTTGAACAAGCTAAATGATAGTATGAGTAAGATTAATTCTCCAATGAAGAGAATAACCTTGCATGAAGATGTGGAATGTTGAGATGAATTTGAATATATTGAGTATACTCAAAGCTGTTTGTGGATGAAATGAAGTATAGTATACTTGCTTGAATTGTGGATGGACGAATTTTGAGTATAATCAGTTTACTCAAAATTGTGGATCCATAATGAGGAGAGAAGCCTCCAATTTATAGTTTTCTAAATTGGAAAAGAGAGTAAAATAGAGCAATGTGGGATCATTCAACATCCAATGGCCAAGTGCCACTTGTCAAGATATGAATGGCTAAAGGTTGTGTACATTTTGGCCAAAGTGCCAATAAATGCAATTAGGTGGCATTTCAAATTTGAGAAATGACATGTGAGAGGGAAAAAGGAATGAAATAAATGCCACTTGGCTCAATGCACAAGGACATGTAAGAGGAATAAAGGCATTGTTGGAAGGACCAAGTCCACTTGACCTTTTTTTGAATTCAAATTGAGGGAATATTCCCTTTTGATGCTTTGTGAGGAAAAATAGAAGAATTAATAAATCAAAGTAATTGATTTATTGTGCAAGTTGCATTCTCTAAAGAATTTTAGTGATAGGGATTAACTTAATCAAGGATTTGATTAATTTAATGAGGAATTAGGAGATGTGACAATTTAGATTTAAATTTATGAATTGATTTAAATCAAATTGAGAGGAAATGATTTGATTTATTTAATAAAGAAGGAATGTGTTAGATTAAATCAAATAAGGTTTAATTTATTTAATTTAATGAGGAGACTTTAGAGATTTTAATCAAATTAAATGATTTATTTAATTAAACAACAATGTAAGGTTAATTAAATTAAATTGATTAATTTAATCAAAGGAGGTGATAGACTTAATCAGATAAATGAGGATTCATTAGATTAAGGGATAGAATTACGATGAAATGTTGAGGATTTGATTTGAGAGGAAACGTTGTCAGTAATCGGGATCAGGTGTGCCAAAACAAACTTGTACATTTTCTATGTCTACAGGACCCATACAACACTTAATCCAACAATGAAACTTATAATTAATTTCATCTTATACATCTACGAATTTTGTCATTGTCGGGTTGACCTTCTAACATAGATATTTGATAGATTAATGCACCGTACCTCCTAGATCATATATCAGTGAGTGCACATCAAAACTAAGATACTGCAAGCCTCTGCAAACTTTCTTCAAGGGTTCATAACCCAAAATACCTGTCTGATGAGATGATTAAACCAACTTTTATACCTTTAACCAGATCTCCTATTCTTTGCTTTGTTCTATCGATAGGAGCCAAAAATAGTGTTGCTCATTTAGATGCAAGACTAGAGTTGCATGACTTGGGTTGCCATCAATGAGAACACCCATAAGAAAAAATCCTTAGCCATATTCCAACAATCTCCCCCTTTGGCATTAATGGCAAAACTTAGTGAAAAACCTTCATTGCACTTTCTCCCCCTTAGATATTCTCTGTCTTAGATTTATGAGATGTTTTTCATTGCATTCTCTCCCCCTTTGACATCAATCACAAAGCATGGATTCCATATGCCAAAAGGGCTGAGCAAAAAGGTGTCAAAATCATGAAAAAACACGTGTTAAAAATTATCAATCCTTTAAGAAATTTAGCATATATATACGCTTGTAGTTCTTCTCCTTTGAAAAAAAATTCAAAAACTTGAAATCACTTTACTTCTTATCTTTTAAAAAATTAACTTGTTGTTTTTCTTCACTTATAGAAGAAACTTTTCCCAACTATCAGTTGCAATCCAAATGCTGATAATCAAGCTTTTATTTTTGGAAGTCTTGTTGATAATCTCAATAAGAGATTCATGAATTGTGATTACTCCTTCCAAATTTTCACCATTTTTTAGAATTTCCACCAACTGCTCCAGTCTGCACCGAACTAAATATTTTACCTTCCAAAAGGTGTCCACAAGAACATTCTTGGATAGTTGAATTTTTATTTGAGCTTCCTGCAATTATTGGATTATTCTTCTGATGACGCCATCCAAATCTTGAGATATATCAAAGTTTTTACCAATGTTGTTCAATTATGTCTCAATCTGATCCAACTTATCCTTGTCATTTTTGAGTGCATGAGGCTATCAGACACAATAGTTGTATATCTTTGTGGCTGAGTCAATACACTTCCTTAATTCATTCATCTTATTTTTAAGCTTAGCAAGAGATAATATGAATTGCTCTTTCAGGTGAGAGATAATTTCACCTTCTTCTCTGCCTTTATCTTTAGAGCCCATTGATTCTCTACTACATTCAATCATTTCTTCAAGTAGAACATCTTTCAAATTTTCCAATCTTATCTTGCAATGCTCAATATGAGCATTCAAAACTTCCAAAATTAAGTCCTGATTATAAGATGATCTGACTGACCATAACCTTGCAATATTTTGCATACCACCTGTAGTTTGGATAAGTTGCTGAAGTTTCTCTTTTGATAGATCTTCTTTTTCTTCTTCTTCACTGCCTTTTCAATACCAGAATCATTTTCTAGTTGATTCTTAGGCTCTTCGTCAGAATCTTCATCTGGAATGTCCATAACTTCCTTCTCTTTCCCTTTTCCTTCAATCTTCAGAACTTTACTTTTCAGAGGGTTGTATCCAATAATCTCTTGACTTCTCTTTTGTCCTCTGATAGTGCTACCGAAGGAGGAACCAATTTCCATTGTCCTCACCAGAGGAGAAATAATGACTAATCCACATTTTATAAGCACGTTCTTACAATAAATTTCAAATTCTGAAACCCAATTAGATAGACTCTTAGCATAAGAGTAGATTTGGGTACATACTAGTTTATCCAATGTCCATTCTACATTGTCAATTTTTGACAATGAATTCAAAAAGTACATAACTAGACAAATAATTAGGGTACCAAACTTGAATGGATACCTCGATTCTTTTCTCAATTAGACATTTTCCAGCATATGATCTTTCAATAATATGCATAGGTCAAAGTCTTGACCTTCAATTATCATCTTATTAGCAATATATACAACACCGGCTGATGTAGCCCCTTCCCGATTTCGGTAGATGATTTTATAGGTTATGCCATGCATGATCTACATTGTGATGGGATCTTTGATTGTTGCTATCAGCAGAGCTCTTTGATCTCCAATTATCCCAGTTAGGGTTTCTACCTCCTTGTTCTGGATAGATTTCTTTTGAGGAACATCACTGACTTTGTACAATCTAGTTAATCTCTCAATCAATTCTTTTGAGATTGTGCAGGGTTTATCCAAATTTAACACATCATTGTACAATATGTTCAACAAGAGTTTTACAAGTTTCACATCCATGAAGTACAAAAAGTCATTCCACATATCCAAATTTTTGTGCTTGGCTTTGTTTAATTGTTTCAACATCAGGAAGCAAAAGATGTATCATAGATCTAATTTTTGCACTATTGTATTCATCCAATGTGATTGATCCTTTAATTTTCTCCATTATTTTCACATTTTTAGGGTGCACAACTATAGATCGAATTATATGAAGAATTCAAGAGTGATTTGAAATACCTAATAAATTTTTTGATGAATTTGCTTTTGTTGCTTTGAAAACCACTTGTAGAGTGCTCTCTGTCTTCTCTTCAATAATGCAAAGTGAAAAATGACATCTTGAACTTAACTTTTATTGCTCGCACATGCGTAATAAGTGCATTTTCCTTAAAAAATTTGGAGACTCTGTTTCCTGAGGTGACGACAAAAATTTTCTGCGGTCTTACAGGTTTGCTAAATTTCCTTTTCTGAGAAGAAAACTTCTACATACTGAGAGTACACCTTCATGACTATTTTATTCACTCTAATATCATCTGTGATCCTTTTAAAATGTCAAGTCCTAATGTGAGACGCTAAAATGATGCAATAAGAAAGAACTAGCATAAGAAAAGGGCACCTCAATGATTAGCCTAAGAAATAGTAAACATGAAAGAAGATAAGATAAATTGATTTTTGATTACACCTTCATGTTGCTCCTTCCTTGGTTGGCCCTTATTTTTGGATGTTTTGTGTGCTCCTTGGATGGAAATGGAGTGAAGTGGATGCAAGATGCAAGATGGAATTGATGAGAAATACTATGGAAAAGCTAAAATGCTACAAATGACAATTTGGCAAGAGTTTGGTAGGAAAAGACTTGATCCCCAAAATGAGGGAAATGAGGAGGTATTTATAGGATAATTGGAATTCTCTAGAGAATTCAACAGTTGAGATTGATCCAACAAGATCAAGATGAAAGACTATGGTGAGTTGAGGACTCACAAGCCCTCACATCGTGACATGTGGAATGTGAGATGTCGTAGGGTGGAATGAGGTGAAAATGAGGTGGAAGAGAAGTACATGAGGTGGATGAAGGACAAGTACCTTTGAGGTACCTTGGGGGATGAGAATATTTCCTCAAAAAGGAACTTCTTGTCCCCAAATGAGGATGAAAGAGACATTTGGGGAATTTTAGAATTCCTCAAAAATCTCCATGGGAAAAGGGGAAGTGGTTGGAAGAATAAATGTAAATTAAAAATTTACATTCATTGGAGAGTTTATTGGGTAAAAGAAGGTCTCCAAAAAGCTGGAGGTTTGTCACATGTGGGTGATGTGACAAGTCCAAGGTTCTAGAAGTCCTTGGCACATGTAAAGTGACAAGTCAAGCCTTCTAGAACCTTGCATGGGGATGGGGAAGAACTTGGAAAGAAAAAAGTGAATTAAAAATTCACATGGGGAAGAGAGGATCCTTGGGCAAATAAATGTGAATTAAAGATTCACATGGGAAAGAGAGTCCAGGTTAAAAATGGTAAATGGGAAGATTGACCAGAAAAGGTAAGCTAAATGTGGCTAATGATTATGATTAAGGTTGTGAAAACATAGGATTAGGATAATTAATGAGAGATTAGAGGCAAGTGGGAGATTATGGAGGATGTGACACTTAATAAAGATTAAGTGATGCACATCCTAATCACAGATTAATTAATTTAATTTGGATTAAAAGAGGGTTATGGAGAATGTGACAAGGAGAGAGAAAAAGGGGAATTAAAAATTAATTTTAATCCAAATGGGTTAAAAGACTAAATTAAATAACTTGTCATATTTATTTAATTTAGAAAAGAAAAGGGATAAGGTAAAGTATTTAATTTATTTAATTACATACTTTAAGAACCTTAGGCAAAAAATAAAATAATGATTAAATAAATTATTTAATCACTATTAATGAAATAGATGAATAGAGTAGATAATTTTGATCATATGGAAGTGATCAAATTTAGATGTCTACATTTTTTCCCTTTTCGAAGTACCGTTAGAATAACCGTGCTTCGAAGAAAAGAATTACAAATGACTCTATAGAGGAAGTAACTGAAAGATGATCCCCCAGCATGGGGAGGAGGATCTAAGCTATCCAATTAGTGGGGAATGGATGAAGATGCCCCAATCCTAGAAGGGATTGACTATGGTAGGGAAAATTGGTAAATGTGAAGGGTATGGCCCCTCAAGAGGGTGACGGGGAAAAAGAGGGGTCCCAGGTGACATCTTGATAAGAAGAAATAGATGGTATGGTTGGAAAAAGGGCAAAAAATTAGGCAAGTTTTTCTTTTGAATGAAGTCAATCCGACAAACGGGGTGCAAATGGCAGCCCTGGGAAGGGAAAGGATTAATCGGAGGAGAAAAAGGTAAATAAGAGGTAAAAAAGACCTCTTAAAAGAGGGAGAAAGTGAATATAAGGTAATTTTTAAAAATTACCTCACCTCATTTGCACTGTAGTAGTCGAGAGAAGAGGAGAAGAGAGCAAACAGACGAGGAGTGAAGATGCCGCAAGATAATGACACCAAGATCGTCCATCAGATAGACAAGGTTCGACGGTCCTACATGGAGCAAGGTGGGCCCCACCAGGTAGGTGACAAAGCACTCTATGCATTATTTTCATGATTTTAACGCATTTGAGAGGTTTTATTAAAAATGTGAAATATGGGTTTTGTGGGCGGGATAAAATAGAAAAATGGGTTGTCGGGAAAAAAAAAGTTTGAAAAAAATGGGTTTTTGAAAAAAGAAAATTTTCTACCAGAGGGCTAATACGCCCTCCACCGGATGGATCCACTTCGGCTCAGGGTGAGTCCGCCTCACGGCAGGGGGAATAGTCACGGCGGCACCACCCGTCGGCCAGCGGTGGTGACGCTGCCTTGGCCGGCAGGGCCCCTCGGTGGCGCAGATAGGCACCGTCGCGCCTAGCGGTGGCGCCACCCTGGCCGACAGGGTTGTCCCCACTACAGGGGTAGGTCCACCCTGCTGCGGGGGCGGGTTCACCCCGGATAAGGGCGGGTCCACCTTGCTGCAGGGGTGGGTCCCTCTGTAGGGGGGGTGCGCTCCGCGGCTGAGAAGAAGGAGGGAGGGGGGAAGGACGGGAAAAAGAGACAAAAGAAGATAGATAGAAAAGGAAAAAGAAATTCTTGGGATTGTTGTACCCCAAAATTAAAATTTTCGCTACACTTAGGCATTTTGAAGAATTGAGTCAAAATACTATTAAATCTGTCAGAAAAGGTCAAAATTGGGATTTGCATGTCTTGCATGGGGTCAAAACCTTGTAATTTTCAAAATCTGACAATCTGGATCAGCTCAGAGCGACCAAATCTACAATACCCAGATTTCAATTTTTCATCCCTAAATTTTAGGAAAATTTCTATTTTTAGCAGTTTTCTAAAAATAGAAACTTTTTTTGGGTTTAACCGGGTTTCTTTCGAAATGGATACTTGCAAAATTTTCTAAAAATAGAAAGTTTTGTTTCTAAGGTTGAGACTTATTTTGATTGGCTTAAAATACTTCCTCATCAGGCTGGTGCAATCAAAATCACAAAAAGATCAGTTTTACTCTACTGGGTCTATTCTGCTTTTTTAGAAGTTGTTTCGGAGATCCAAGGTCATCAATGGAGGTCAGTCAGCTGCCAGGTGTTAGAATCAGATGTTCAAGCATCAAGTAGAAGCTGTCAATGATAAACGTGCACGAGAAACAAAGAAAGGCAAGAAAAAGATGAAAAAGTTGAAAAATGATAAATTTTGGCTAACACTGGAGACACCAGGCGCCCCTGCTCAGTTTGGGTGCCCAAACCTTCATGCCTTAGAATATTTTTGATTTTTGACAGCCGAGACAAGGAAATCACGTCAAACGAGGTTGAAAGTTGAAAATTGCATAAAAATTTCTAACTCTGCTAAACATGGGTGCCCCTGAAGAGAATAGGCACCCAGTTTTTCAAGGCACCAGATGATGGAATCAGGATTGGCTCTCCCAAGCAACATTGTGCAGTTTCAGGCTAGCTTCGTAGCGGATGTCTTTGTCAGCTCGTCAGATCACTCAGTTTTTGGCAAAGTCAGATCAAACAGGGGCCATGATGAGAGGTGTTTTAAAACTCTGAAGTGAAAAAGGATGAAAATATTCTAACACTGGTAGACATGGGCGCCCTTGGAGAAGAAGGGCGCCCAAGATTTTAAGAGGTTTAATGATAGAATTTGCTAAAGGCATCTCCAACATGACTTCATCAGACTTGATCCAGTTGTCCAACGCAACCATCAGCATGTCTGTCGGAGGAGGCAGTCATCAAATATCGCCAGGCGAACATAGGAGGAAAAGTGAGAGAAAAGAGAGAGTTGGAAGAAATAGTGAAAAACTCGAAATAAAAACTATCTCTGGAAGCCATGGGTGCCATACTTCAAGAAAGACACCTAGGGTTTTGAGCCACCAGAGGTTAATTTCCAGAGGACCCCTTCGAGAATCATCTCAACTGTCTAATGAATCCATCAGCCAGTCATTTTGATCAACACAATGCCCAAAATCGTGGATTCATCTAAAGGTTAGAAGACAAGCATAAAATTGAAGATCATGAAATTGACTAACTCTGGAGAAAATGGGTGCCCTTATCAAGGATAGGCACTTGACAATTTGAAGGGATAAATGAAGTTTTTAGCAAATGACGTCTCCAAGACAATGTCATTAGATTTGATCAAGCTCCTTGATGCAATGTTCAGCTCATTCGTCGGATCAATCAAGAAGCTGGGAGACAGAGTCAAAGTAGGGTTGAAAATTGAATAGAAGTTGAAAATGGAAAAAAATTGGCTAAGTCTGGAAAAAAGGATGGCATACCTCAAAAAAGGTGTCCAACTTCTCATGCCTTAGTCAAACTTTTGGAAATTTCAAAAATTGAAGTTGAAGACCAAAGTCTAAGTTCATTGCAGAACTTGAATTAGGGTTTTGAGGAATTAGGGCAAAAGAAAGTTGTTTTCTCAAGGCAAAGCATATTTAAAGCACTTTTGTGTTTTCTTTTTCATCATTTTCTTATAGGTATCTTCAAGGAGAAACAGAGCAACAACTTCAAACCCTTATTTTTCAAGATTCAAGAGTTCAACTTGCTGGTTTTTCATAATATTTTCAGATCAGCACTCAAGAAGGCTTGCTTTTTCACACTTTTTTCATTCAGAACACCAAATCTTTGAAGAAGGAGGCCATTGTTTTCAATTTTCAGCGAGCTGGTTTATACTAGTTCTATCTTCTGGATAATTTTTGGAGAATTTTCTCGAAGTTGCAGCAGCTGCTTTTTATCTTGCATGTCGGAGAAAACTTCAAATTTTACAATTTCTAATCTTTTGGGTCTATCATAAATGTTCTTTTAGACAAAACCCACATCACAACTTTTTCAGTGAAACTTCAAATGGCTGCTTTTTCAGTGAAACTTTGAGGTTTTCAGAATCTAACCAAATGGGTTCATCCAGAATGTGCTCATGACCAATACCCAGATGCCAGCTTTTTCTGCATTATTTGGAGAAAATTAGGGTTTGCTGCTTTTTCAGTCTTCATTCAGGATTTTCAAAAATGGACGATTTGGGTTGGCTTGTAACGAGATTCTAATCAAAATCCATGTCTCAGAAAAATTTCCAAAAAATTCATCCCTTTTATGAAGAAAGTTAGCAAGCTATTTTTAGGGTTTGTGCTGAGCTTGTCCGAGCATAGTCAAGATTATAGTCAATCTTCATGTTTTTCAGCATAGAGTACTCTCCCATCAAATTCAGAGCCAAACAAGTGTTGTATCATAATTATCTGAACAGATGATGTTGGGAAGTGTTTTTTCAAGTACCATCAAGGAAATAAAATGTCATCATCTCAGTTGAAGAATGTGCAAAGAGAGTGGTATGAGCGAAGGGACAAGTGTCAGAATGCGTAAAGTTGCAGAGCTGCCAAGTCATCTTTTGAGGCTGCAATGATTTTCAAGAATAGAACTCACAAAGAAGTTTAAGATGTCAAGGATTCTCTAAGTTTGATTGCAAAAGAGGAGAAGATTCTAGAAAAGAAGAATATAGCTAAAGATAGTATCAACACTCCTGATAAAGAGGCAGTAGCTAAAGATAGTATCAACACTCCTGATAAAGAGGCGGATGTGAGAGAGATTTAGAGCAACAATCTTCTAAAAGCTTTCTCCAAGCTTTCTTTCCATTCTTATCTCACGCGTTCTTTCTATTCTTGTCCCAATTCTTATCCATTCTTTGAAGAAGAAGGAAGAAAAATGTCACGAGTTGGCACTTTCCATTTTTAGATGCTTTCTTCGGGTTTAGATGTTTTATCTTTTCTAGGTTTAGAAATAAAGCTTGCATGTTGGAAAGTCTTATTTGTAAAAGCAAGGAGATTTTAGGGTTCTCTACTCCTCTGCTTGTCTATAAATAAGAGCAGTGTTTGCTCATTTTAGTTTAACCGTGCTTGTGATAACAAGACATAAGTGTCATAGTACCTTCTCTTTGTTATCGTCTAGTGTTGTTCACTTTGTGTAAGGAGCAAGTTTGCATGCCTCTTTAGCTGCAAATACTTGTTTAGTTCATGTGTAGTGTTGATTATAGTTAGGTCGATTGCATGTTGCAAGCATGTTGCTACAACTTGCTGTCCCGAAGTTGTAATCCTTGTTCCAGGAACTTGAGTAAATAAAATCTTGAGAGTGCTTTGTCTACCTTGATATAAATATCTCAAATTTCAGTCTCTTTATTTTGTGTTAGAAGTATGAGTAAATAAAATCTTGAGCGTGCGTTGTCTGCCTTGAAATAAAACTCTCATATTTCCATAATACTTTTATGATCTCTTTTTCAGCTTGCTTTAAAATGTATGTTGAAGAATAGTTTGTTTAAGTATCTTTGTCAGAAATTAAACTCGTCCATTTCCAAACTCTCTTGCTCTGTGTTTACTTGAGAGGGTGGAAACATTTTAAGCGTAGGTTAAGTTGTAGCTATCCAGTTTCATTAAAGGGAAAACCTCAACTGCAACATCTAGTGTTCTATAATCTTGTGTTCTCGCAGCTGAACCAAAAAGATAGGCGTAATTAAGTTTAAATTACTTTTCTTTATGCAACTTAGAAAAAGAGGGAGCTTCCCCTCCTAATTCGAAGAGCAGTTTATTGCACATAGCTGTCCATTTCCAGAACGCATTCTAGAGGTGTGATTTGAAATGCCAACAAGGATTAGGAAGAGAAATTTTGATGAAGAATTTGACAAGGTGGATGGTATCTTTGCAAGATTTTGGTAGATTACGGACCCACAAGCGGAGGCCAGAGGCACTGGTGGCGACGATCGAGGCGATGACTAGGGCGGACCATGCAACACTGGAGTAGATAGGGTTACTGCACTTAGTGCAGTTTTCAGAGATGAGATCGCATTGGGTGATGCTGACAGCCTTGATAGAGAGATGAAGCTTGGCAACGTCGACGTTTCATCTGCCGACAAGAGAGATGATGGTGATGTTGGAGGATGTGTGGCAGATTTTGAGGATACCGATAGTAGGTTGGTTAGTGAGTGAGGAGGTGTCGAGAGGAGCACTATTAGATGAGACCATTCTGGTGCTATTTAGGCGAGATGACTTGCCAATACAGAGGGGGCAGCTAGACGTAGACAAATGCCTAGCCTTGAGGGTGCCAATATTACCACTATTTTTTTGTTGTTTGATCAGCGGGATACTACTACCAGATTGGAGCAGGCGAATCTATATCTTGCAGTATATGGAGGTGATACGACATATCATCCAGTGGTGGGAGGGGCAATTTTCCCAGGGGTCATGTGTATTGGCCCAGTTATACCGAGATATGCACATGATTTGTTATTGGGGGATACAGAGTGTGACACATAGGATGATATTGCAGGTGTGGGGGTGGGAGCATATCTTGGTGATGAAACCCATAGTGGTCAGGAGAGGAGAGTTGGATGAGAGAGATCCAGTGGCTTGGGAGTTCGAGGTAGCCCGAGGCTGCATCTTACGGTATGAGATGCAGGGAGAGATGGATCAATGGAGGAGAGTGTTTGATGAGTTACGAGAGGAGCACATTGTATGGCGACCACACATGTATCAGCGATTCAGAGGATGAAGGACCGAGGAGGAGAGACATTGAGGATTCTTTAGATGCAGATGTTTCCTGATTGGGAGCCCGAGACACATAGTGGAGATGCATCATCCGGATAGAGTGATGCGACAGTTTGGACTCATGTAGGATATTCCAGGAGCATCGACTATGTTTCATCAACTTACTAGAGAGGTACCATAGGGAGCGAGGTTGTCATGGAGGGGACAAGGGAGGCGTCGGTGATGGTAGGTGGGGTGCCCTATCTAGGGAGGGGGGAGGGTCCAGAGGATGCCAGAGTGGTAGATCAGTATGATTGGTGGTTTCGCAACCACTGATGAGAGAGGGTTACATCGAAGGGGCCTACTGTGGGAGCTGTGGAGTGGGGACCAAAGGATGAGCAGGAGGGGGGACAGGAGGAGGAGCTGGAGTAGGGTGGACATGATGATGAGGGACATCAGAGTGGTGGTGCAGAGGAGGGTGGCGCTAGAGATCAGTTGACGAGGAGGGGGAGGGTTAGGAGGAGGCGACCTTCGAGAAGGGTGAGGAGAGTGAGGAGAGATGTGGTAGAGGAGATGGAGGCAGGAGGGGCAGGTGATGAGGGAGAGGAGATAGAGTTAGGAGGAGCAGGTGGTGGGGGGATGAGATAGAGGTGGTGAGATTGGGGAGTGAGCCAAAGGTGGAGATGCTTTGGGTGGTGGGGGGAGGCAAGTGCAGACAGGGATTGGAAGTAGAATATGATAGAGGCGGGTGTAGGTGAGAGCCGAGCAGGAGGAGGTGAGAGCCCTAGAGCCACAAGAGGAGGTGAGGGCCATAGAGCCGTAGGAGGATGTGAGGGCCAGAGATCCTCATAAGGGAGTAGAGAGGGTGACATATATTAGTGGATGGCCTGGGGGGATG
The DNA here is from genome assembly GCA_007115665.2 of Sequoiadendron giganteum. Lineage (NCBI taxonomy): Eukaryota > Viridiplantae > Streptophyta > Pinopsida > Cupressales > Cupressaceae > Sequoiadendron > Sequoiadendron giganteum. The sequence continues at coordinate 308,837,025 of CM021102.1, forward strand.
CCCGAGAGCAGTCGACAAAGGAGGGTCCAGCCTGTGGAGCAGGAGCCAGAGGGGGAGAGGCGGCCCAAAGGGGAGCCACAGAGACCGATGAGGGTGGGGAGGAGAGGACAGCCATGGAGGATTCAGTTGATGAGTCGAGCTGAGCAAGTGCAAGAGGAGAGAGAGGGGGAGGCAATGGACCTGGATGTATAGGTGGTGGAGCCTCTAGCAGTAGTACCAATGAATGCAGTTGACGATCCAGTGATGTTACTAAGAGGGGCCCAGGCGAGGGTATGGGTGTTAGAGGAGGAGTTGATGAGGGCAGAGGCAGAGGTGTAGAGGGTGAAGGAGACATAGATGATAGTGTTTGACCATGTTGTGGGCCAGCTGACGAAAAATATATAGGTGGTTGAGAGAGAGGGATGAGATGCGAGTAGGGATGGAGAGAGTACAGGGGGAGCTGGCTCGGGTGACATGGGACCGAGACAGGCTAGAGGCAGCGATGGTAGTTGCTTAGATGCGAGGTCAGCCAAAACTGGTAGGGGGAGGAGATCGTGTCTCGGTGGAGTGTTCTCAGTGGGTTGAGAGGGAGATGGAGGCACTAAGAGTTCAGGTGATAAGACTTCTGGAGGAGAGGACAACACTGCAAGAGAGGTTATCCATGACAATGGCATCTTTAGAGGAGATGAGGGTGAGGGCCGAGGCCGCAGAGGTCGGATTAGAGACAGTGCAACGAGAGAGAGATAGTACACAAGGACAGGCACATGAACTACAAGGAGAGAGGGACAGTGTACAGGGACAAATGCAGGCACTACAAGGGGAGAGGGATAGTGTACTGAGACAGGTCCAGATTCTTCAGTTCCAGAGAGACGCAGCCGTGGCATGGGCTGAGATGGCCAAGAGTGACATTGTTCAGAGGCAGGCACACCGAGGGTAGGGTGATGGGACAAAGCTAAAGACTATGCAGGCATAGAGGGAGAGGTCCATAGAGCAAGTATTATGACTGACAGTGGCACAAGAGGCATGGGAGTAGGAGCGACGAGCCATTAGTAGAGAGAGGGATAGGTTAGGTATGAGCAGAATGCCGCTCGATTCCAGGCTAGGCAGAGAGATGAGTACATGCACGAGGTGATATACTGGAGGGGTGCATATGAGCAAGTAGTGCCAGATTCGGTGCAATGTACAACGTAGTATGTTAGGTAGATACCATAGATGCCGGCACCGTCCCAGTCTTTAGGGACACGTACCAGGGGGTACATTGATTTTCAGCCGACTCCTTCGCGATTTGGGACTCTAGCTCGTGAGTCGCAGGGGACCCCTACACATAGGGGACCGATACCTGAGTCTCCTCAGAGGTCAGGTGTGGGCAACTCAGGAAAGGCAGAGGACATGTGATAGGATATAGGTGCTTTTGATAGGTACTGGATGGAGGTGTAGCACATATTCTTAGATGATGCACCTTATTTTGAGCATGGGATGTATGTGATTATGATATGACTGTATTTTGGATATGGGATGGTTATTATATTATTTTGATGATGATATGTGATGGTTCCCATTGATATTATGCCGCACATTTTTGTGATGGATGATTTATGTTATGCATATGGTGTTATATTGATGTTCTGATGATAGATGATGTATGTTATGCATATGTATATAATGTTTTTGTGTTGATATGGATGTTGTGTTATGATGTTAATGATTTATTTAAGCATGTGTGGATGAGGTGATTATGGATGATGTTAATGATTTATGAATGGTAATGCAATTGTATAGATGATGGAAGTAATATGGGCCTAATAATGATGCATAGGTGGATATGAAAATATATGGAAATGTATGGATAAATATTCATAATGAATTGAATGAACCTACATGAATTAATGCAATATGGATAGATGAAATTAATGTATTGATGCAATATGGATAAATGAAATTGATGTATTGATGCAAATGGATAAATGAGCTTAATGGATTGATGCAAATGGATAAATGAATGGATGTAAATGGATAAATGAACTTAAATGAATTGATGCAAATGGATAAATGAATGGATGTAAATGGATAAATGAACTTAAATGAATTGATGTAAATGGATAAATAAATGGATGTAAATTAACCTAAATGAATTGATGAAAATGGATAAATGAATGGATGTAAATGGATAAAAGAACCTAAATAAATTAATGCAAATGGATAAATGAATGGATGTAAATGGATAAATGAACCTAAATGAATTAATGCCATATGGATAGATGAATGGATGTAAATAGATGAATTGATTTAAATGAATGTAGACATAGGTATCAATGGGTAGGCGTAGGGTGTGTGGAGCGTAGTACCTGTCAAGAACCGTAAGGATCCTGAGAAAAAAAGTTAGTAAGAGGGAATGAGAGTTTGCACAACCAAAATTAGGAGTCATAGATGTAGGAGCAAGATTGGATGAAGGGGGAATATGTAATGAGATGAAATGCAACATGAATGCAATTTTCCATCCTTTAGAGCTCTGATTTTTTCTATAGCATAAGAAATTAGGCGTCAGGGTATGTAGACCAAGACGGATTAATGTCTAATGCATAAAACAAACACAACAAACAAGAAGGATATCCCAATACCCCAAAGTCAAAATGAATTTGTTCGGGGCAGGTATTGGGATAACCACAAGCACAAAGGGATGCCCCCACATAACGCAAGATCCGAAAGGAATCCTGGTGGGTACTACGTGGAGCATCCTAGTAGACAACAACAATAGTCAAGAGATGTCCCTATGTTAACTAGGCAAAACACACCACAATATGAAGGATCATGGCGATCTTGACTAGTGATTATAGGGAGCTGAAATGATAAAAAAAATCCAAAAGTACCAAAAGATCATAATCAATTACAAGAATCCTTTTCCATAAGATCCCAAGGATGGATGGGGTTGATGTGGTCTATTAGGAAGGATGCATCCTGTTAAGACCGATGATGGAGACTAAGCTAAAGTGACCTAGATGATGCAGGATAATTGTCATTGGGAAGATTTCATGATACAAGAGGATCTTGTTTGTGAAGAATCAGCGATGATAGGGACATAATTTTCAACTAACATAACCTAAAGACCTAGGGGATCGAGGGTTGATCAAAGACCAACCTTGCCTATGTGAAAGTGTAAAGCCCTCGTAGTTTAGGAAAAGACCATGGTAAAAGAGCGGAAAGTGGACTGATGGATGACCAAGACAAACACAAGCCCCGGGGGCAGATCGAAAGATGAACCTTGCCTATGTGAAAGCATAGGGGCAACATAGTTTGGATAGGACAAAAGATCAAGCATGGAAAAGATAGAAAAGTGGACCATGAGGACAGATGATGGACACAATGCCTCGGGGGCTGATCCAAAGATTAGCCTTGCCTACGTGCAAGCGTAGAGGCATCGTAGTTCAAGAGGAGATGATGATAAAAGTAGAAAGAGGGTGATGATGACAGATGGTGGAGGACAATGATCGAATAGATTGACCACAAAAGAAGACAAAGAGAAGCCCCGGGGGCAGATCAAATGATCAGCCTTGCCTACGTGCAAGCACAGGGGCAACGTAGTTCACAAGAAGACACGATGAGACCTAGACACGAAGAGTGATCCTAGATGGAGACAACCACAATAGTGAGAGGAAACAAGCTCAAAGTAGGATAAAAAGCTCAAGATGTTAGATAGCGGATGACGGTTGTCCAATGCTCAACCAAAATATACCAAGTGATGAGGTGGTGCAAGCGGATGGGAAGATATGGGGATTGAGGAATCAACGGATAAGCCACAAAGTAACCAGGACATGAGGTAGATAATGATTAAGCCATATACGAGAGGCGCCTATTGACAAGTTTTCACCATTCATACGTATCCAAGGCACCAAATAGGGGTGATTTTCACCATAGGATGAATTATTTCTCTTTACTATTTTTTGATTTTTTGATTTTTAATTTTTTTTTTGGTATTTTTGACTTTTACCAGGAAGGATACTCCACCTGACCTAAGTGTAGAACTTCTTTAGTGCATGATGTTGATGGGTTCCTCCAAGGTATTCCCTTCAGGGGTGGAGAGTTTGTAGGCACTAGAACCATATTTTGTGGTGATGACAAAGGGCCCAGCCAATTTGCTTGAAACTTGCCCTTTTTCTCTTGATCTTGCTAATTCTATTGATTTTCTTTAAGGACCAAATCACCAACATTGAATTGGTGAGGGAAAAATTTCTTATTATAGCTCCTTTTGAGTCGGTGTTGATAGGCTTGTAAATGGTTATAAGCCTTGACCCATTTTTCATCTAGCAATTCCACTTGTGCTAGGCATGCCACTCGGGTGTCTTCATCAGTGATGAGATTCTTGAGGGAGATTCAGAGTGAAGGGATTTCAACTTCAATTGGCAAGATGGCTTCAACGCCATAGACAAGAGAATATGGAGTAGCACCGGTAGGGGTGTGGATGGATGTGTAGTATGCCCAAAGAGCAGGATAGATATGGAGGTGCCAATCATGACCAGTGCTATTGACCATTTTATTAATGATTTTGATCAATGTTTTGTTTATCGCTTCTGCCTGTCCATTACCTTGGGGGTAATTGGGAGTGGAAAAACAATGTTGGATATGATATGTGTTACAAAGGAGTTTCATACACTTATTTTTGAATGGCTTTCCATTGTTGGTGATGATGGCGGAGGGGATACCATACTTACAGAGGATATGGTAGAGGATGAACTTAGAGATCTGAACACTAGTGATTTGAGTGAGTGGTATGGCTTCCACCCACTTGGTGAAGTATTCAGTGGCTGTGATGATAAAGGTGTGACCATCAGAGGATGGAGGGTAGATCTTGCCAATCAAGTTGAAACCTCATTGTGAAAATGGCCAAGGTGTCGTGATAGGTTGTAGCTCTTGTGCTGGGGCGTGAATCAAATCTGCATGTTGTTGACACGGAAGACACTTTTTGACATATTCACAAGCATCTTGTTCCATTGTAGGCCAGTAATATCTTCCTCTGAGAATCCATTTGGCTAGGGCCATACCATTAGAATGGGCCCCACAAATACCACTATGCACTTCTATTAATGTTGTGCGGGCTTCAATTTTGTCTAAACAACGGAGGAGATTTCCATCATATCCACGTCGATAAAGTGTATCATCGATGATGGTGTAGTGGGTAGTGCGTTGGATAAATGATTTACGTTGGTTTCTCATGAGATCAGGTGGGAGGGTGTTATCATTAATATAGGTGTAAATGTCATGGTACCAAGGGGATTCAGGACCTACAATAACACACACCATATCACTCTCAGGGATATTGTACACTGGGATTAGGAGTTGCTCGACTAGGAACTAAAAATTTGTGCAATCTTTTGGCATGTCGAGGAGAGAACCAATGGTAGCCATAACATTTGATGCCTTATTCTGGAGTCTCGAGATCTGCTCAAATTGGATGGAGGCAAAGTATTTTTTGAATTCATCCACCATACATTTGTAAGGCAAAAAATTTTCATCTTTAGTTAGAAACTCATTGTTGACCTATTTTATGACCAACTGGGATTCACCAAAAACTTGCAGATGAGTGATGTGCCATTGGACTGCAATTTTGAGGCCTGTGAGAAGGGCTTCATATTCAGAGATGTTATTGGTGTAGGGAAAAGCCAGTCTGAACGATTTCGGTATGTAATCGCCTTGGGGGGTGATAAGAAAGAATCCTGCCCCCGATCCATTATGAGTATGTGATCCATCAACGTATAGTGTCCAAGTGGTGGCTTCTGAGACTGCAAATACTCCTTCATCTGGAAATTCAGTTTCTATGGGATAGGCATCTACTAACGGAGCATCAGCCAACTGATCTGCTATTACCTGTCCTTTAATGACTTTTCTATCCACATATTCTATATCAAACTCATTGAGGAGCATGATCCATTTGGCCATTCGACCAATTAGGGCTGTCTTGGATAACAGGTACTTGAGGGGGTCAACTTTGTATATCAATTTTATAGGATGGCTAAGCATATAGTGGCATAATTTCTGTGTACTAAAGACCACAACAAGACATGGATTCTCCATGGGTGAATAATTAAGTTCATAACCGACTAATGTTCGACTAATGTAATAGACTGCTCGTTCTCTGGAGGATTCATCATGTTGTGCCAACAATGCCCCCAATGCAATTGAAGTGGCCGAGATCTATAACAAGAGGGGTTTTCCAAGGATTGGTGGCATCAAGATTGGTGGGTGTGCCAAGTATCCTTTGATCATATCAAAACCCAACGGACACTGTTGATTCCACTTGATGGTGGTGTCTTTCTTGAGAAGATGGGTGGATGACTGACATTTTTCCGCAAGTTGGGCTATAAACTGTCAAATGGATTGTAGTTTCCCTTGGAGGCTCCTTAATTGTTTTAGGTTTCTTGGTGGAGGCATATCCATGATAGCTTTCACGTTAGCTGGGTCAACCTCGATGCCTCTTCGGGAAACTATGAAGCCCAACAATTTCCCTAATGTGACATCGAACACACACTTTTTTGGATTCAGCCTTAGCTTGTACTCCTCCAAGCGCTCAAAGATATTTTTCAGAATGGAAGGGTGCTCTTCTCTGGTTCCAAATTTTCCTAGTAGGTCATCAACATAATCTTCCATGATGATGTGGATGAGGTCATGGAATATAACCGTCATTTCCCGTTGATATGTTGCCCCCGCACTTTTGAGTCCAAAGGGCATGACATTGTAATAGAAAGTACCCCAAGGTGTTGTAAAAGCGGTTTTGTGTTGATCTTCAGGGGCAATCCGAATCTGATTGTATCCAGAGAATCCATCCATGAGGGATAACATCTCATGTCCTACAGTAATGTCGACCAACATGTCGATGTTAGGCAAGGGGAAGTCATCTTTTGGATAGGCTTTGTTAAGATCCCAAAAATCTGTGCAAATTATGATGTCTCCATTAGGTTTAGCAACAGGTACTATATTGGAGATCCAATCGGAATAATCAATGGGCCTGATAAAGCCAACATCCAGTAATTTTTCCAATTCTTTTTTAACTAATAGTGCCACCTGCGGGTGCATCTTTCGAAGCTTCTACTTGACAGGTTTGGTCTCTAGACGAACATCCAAATGGTGTACAACAAGATTCAGATCCAGGCCAGGCATATCAGAGTAAGCCCATGCAAAATTGATAACCTCTTCACAGAGAATTTGGATAGTAGTGATATATTCTTCTTGAGATAAAGATTTGGCCACATAGGTGATCCTTGGAGTTTTTGCTGTCCCCAAATTCACCTCTTGCATTTCTTCAATGAGAATCAAAGATTTCTCAGATAGTTATGTTCCTATAAGGGGAAGATGAACATCCCCATCTTCCAGTGCCGTATTAAGGTTTTCACTATCAGATACATCCTTTGTTTTTACTTTTTCGCAGTCAAAAAGCGCCTCAATCAGGTTTTCACTTGATGACCCATTTTGTTTTTGTTTCTTTTTGCTTTTGTGATTAGGGCGTTCATCTTCCCCCAATCCCATTAGATGTACATAGGTATCCTCTAAGGGAAATGTGCTAACAGGTGCGTTGCCTTGTAGGTCATGATCGATAAGCTCAAGATGTTTAAGGGATAAGGTTATGGTTCAAACAAATAAGCATTCAAACATGGCAGGGAGGTAAATGCGATTCAAATCATTGTACGCGTGTATGATGGACTCTTCCTCCCGTATGTCTTCGAGGGAACTGTTGTCAACACTAACATTGTTAGAAGTGCTAGAGGATGTCACATGGCCCTTCTATTTAGTATCATAACCTAAGCCAAAATTTCTTGGTCGGATGGTGGTTGCTTCAATTGGCTGACATTTTCCTTGTTCTTTGGCACCAAGGCCTCTGCCCTGATAATGGCACTTTTCAATGAATTTGGATGCACGTGGATAAAATTCTTGAAAGTATTCTATAAGTGGACGTGGTGGCTCAGGTTCCTCTTGATAAAACCATTGACTGATATCTTCATCCATTTGATCTTGCAGGGATCCCAAATCATTGAATTTTGTTGACCCCATGTTCTTAGACGTGAGTGTAAGTGTCATTTCCTCCACTTTTGGTAGTGGCAAAATTGGTTGTCCATATGTGCAGGGCAGAGGTGGCATGGTTTCCACATTGAGTGTGGAATTCATTTCGTATGCACCACATCCCTTGTCTATGATCTGGACCTTGTTGACAGCGGAAGGAGGTGTGGATGATGGTGGGGATGATGTGTTTAGTGTGTTGGTGGATGGGCCAGGATCAGATGTTGGGGATGCCCCCATTTTGACTCCTGGATAGTAATGTGAATGTGGAAAGGAAGCTTCCAAAGCATGACAATATTCAAAAGGTTGGGGATTAGCCTGTATGGTGACTTCCATTCCTTTAAATGGGAACTTTAAGCATTGGTGATAGGTGGATGATATGGCTTGCATAGAATGAAGCCATGGAGGACCAAGAAGGATGTTGTATGGAAGTTCAAGGTCCAAAACATGACACATAGTGCATTGCACAATAGGGCCCACTTGAATAGGGAGGCAAATCATTCCTTCAGAATTTTGCTCTGTGTTATCATAGGCCTTCATGGTGATCACTTGATTTCTCAAATCAGCCTGGGTGTATCCAACCTGTTGTATGAATTTTAATGTGCAGAGATTTAGGGCCGAACCATTATATACCAATAGCCTTTTTACTTTTTGATAATTGACACCAACCTCAAGATGGAGGGGGTAGTTGTGGCTTGAATCAAGATCTGGCATGTCTTTTTGGCTAAAGGCTAACTGATAGGTTGATGAGAGATTGCCTACCAATGCTTGAAATTGGGTAGGGTCAATATTATCAGGCACTTGTGTGCTTTGCAAAGCCTTAGTTAAGATATCTTGATGCATGAGAGATGACTTAAGCAGATCCAAAATGGATATTTGGGCTGTATTCTTACCTAGATGGTCTAGGATGTTATATTGGGAGTTGACGGATGGCCATTGGGTAGATGGAGGAGCGGCAGGGACTGTGATGCGAGTTCATCGAGTAGTAACAACACATTGTGGATCTTTTCCTTTGACATGGATCATGGATACATGCGGTTCCACTTTTTCTACATATGATACCACGCCTTGATAATTGTATGGCACATTTTTATAGTTGATGTTGTTAGTGCTGTTACCTTACTTGTTATTGTTGCTAGGTCTAGGATTAGAGTTGGAAGTACTAGGACCCTGGTTGTGGTGAGGAAAAGAATTTTGATATATCTAGAGTTGAGCATTGGATGAAGATGCTACGTTAGCATCTACATGTATTTCACCTCAATCGATGAGACCTTGAATGAGGTTTTTAGGCCTTGACATTTATCTAAGGTATGTCCCTTAATCTTGTGAAATTCACAATATTCGTTGTCTTTAAACCAAGCAGGCTTGGGTTTAGACGTATCAAGAGGTTTGGTGACAGGATATGTGATGGGATAATTAGTTTGAAGAAGCTTATTAAACACTACACTAAGGGGTTCTCCCAACTGAGTGAACTATTGTTTGTTTCCCCCTTGGTTATTTTGGTTGGATTGTTGTCATGGTGCCCCTTAGGGGACGGATATGGAATTCTGGACTAACGATTGTTGCTGAAGAGGGTATCTTTGCATGGTGGTGGCCACTGAACATGTTTGGTGTTAGTGACACCATCATTGACAACATTTTTATTTCTATTCCAATAACGAGGTTTATCCCCAAAGGATTTCTCTCTATCAAAATTGAAATGTTTGACTTTCCCTTTTGCAACAAGGGCTCGTTCTAAGATGGGGCCTTTCTCCACAAGTCCTGCAAAGGTGGTGACATAATGGAGTTGGAAGTTATGAGACATATCTAGGTGGGAGTTTTTGATAAATAGCGTGACCATGTCTTTTTCTGTTGGTGGGGATTTCATCCTGCTAGCCAAGGCATGTCATCTTTGTAAGTAGCTTGCAAAGGTCTCTCCATCATGTTGTTTTTATTTGAGGAGATCAAGTGTGTCAATATCCTTCTCTAGATTAAAAAAGAGTGGGAGACAAACTGTTCAGATAATTGTGCAAAGGTTTTGATAGATGCCTTTTCAAGACCCATAAACCAATTAAGGGCAACCCCTTGTAGACTTTTTGGGAAAAGTTGGATAAGATAATTGTCATATGCATGACCTCTTGGCAATGGGTGTAAAATTATTGAAGGTGGGCTCTAGGGTCCTTGGTTCCTTTGTATTTATCAAATTTTGGTATCTCAAAATGTTTGGGAAAAGGAATCAAGGAGATGGAGGAATCAAAAGGATAAGGACATATGTCCTCAAACTTGAATGATTGTTTACCCGCTCCAGCTTGTAGGTCCTTTAATAATGCTTTTACTTCTTCCAAGTCCTTATTGACAGGAGTCATGGGAGTCAAAGTGGATTGATTGTATGGATAGTATTGTGGATATGATGAGGATGGCCCTACCGTTGTTGGATCATAAATGGTTTGAGTTGGATATGAGTGCATTTGTTGATTGTAAGTGGATTGATAGTTGGATGACTAATTGTGTTGGGTGGGAGCCACTTGTTGTTGATAGTAGGAAACAAGAGAGGGGTCTTGTTGTTGCATAGAATTTTGGTAATGCGTGGAGGTAGGGCCTCTTTGTTGATGTGATGATGGTTGTTGGTAATAGGAAGTGTAAGGTGCCCCCTGTTGGTGAGTTTGTTATTGTTGAAAGTAGAGCGGATAGGATCAGTATTGTTGTGCAATGGTGGGTTGTTGTGTGGAATGTGGGTATGGATTCGATGTTTGTTGGTGGGGGTGATGTTGAGGTTGTGAAAGATTGGTGTAAGGTGGCAGTTGAATATGTGTTTGGTTTTGCACATTCTGATGAGGATTCCTATGGGATGGAATAGTGTATGTGCTAGAGGGATGATAGAGGTACTTAGTAAGCGAATTATGATGTGTTTGTGTAGGGATATGTACATGTTGTTGTGGAGGTCATTGTTGTTGTTGATGAGGTGGGTGAGATGAGATGTGTTGTTGTTGTTGAGATGGGTGAGATGAGATGTGTTGTTGTTGTTGTTGAGATGGGTGAGATGAGATGTGTTGTTGTTGAGATGTAGGCTGCGCTACTTGAAGTGATGGTTGTGTGAGAATGGTAGTGTGTTGCGGTTGTTGTGGATGCAAGTGTTGAGATGAAGCTATAATAGTAGCAACATGTTTTTTGCGGTGTTGATAGTGTGGTGGATTGATGTGGATTATTTGGAGGTTGTTGAAATGTAGGAGGTAGCACATTGGTAAGTGTAAGTGTGCCCCCAATATTAGAATATGGGGGTGGAAGCGGTGGAGCAGATGGGATGTATGGCGGCATGCCATAGGTATGGGAATCATTAGGATCAGATGGTGGAATAGTAGATGTTGCGATTGGAAGACGAGGATATTCTTGGACTTAACAGATGACATCATTTCCCAATTCGGGGTGGTACCAATATTTTAGTGGGTACACCTTTAGGAATGTAGGAACCTTCTGGAACATTTTGTGAGGCTTGTGGGTCAACAAATGCGAGAAGGGTATATTGTGATGTATTAAAACCAGACGGTAGTTTGACCCCCTTCATGAGTAAGGTGGCAAGAATCTTATCTCCACATTCATTTAGGAGATGATCTGTCATTTGGACATTGGCAGGATTACTGAGATATTCGTCAACGGTGACTTCAGGTTGATTGACCATGTTTTCATCACTAGGTGGTGTGATATTCTGGATGTCGGTGTTCGATTGAGATGAGACGCCATTATGGGGATCATGTAGAATGCTATTAGGATCTTGAGGGACATTCGGTTGGGAACCTTGAGTTTGTTGGTTTGCAATTTTCTTTTTTGTTTGTGAGCAGGTTTGAACAGGCATGAACGTGCAAAAAAACTAGGTGATTTCAAGATGCAATCTCTAAAGGATGATCTAGGTGATGATTTGGATTGATTGATTTAGATTGGATGACAGATCAATTGATGATGTATCAATTGGATGATTTGGATGAGGATTGGTTTGATTAGATCAAATGATGATGTATCAATTTGATGATTTGGATTTGGATTGATTTGATTGGATCAATTGATGATATATAAATTGGATGATTTGGATGAGGATTGGTTTGATTGGATCAAATGATGATGCATCAATTTGATGATTTGGATGAGGATTGATTTGATTGGATCAAATGATGATGTGTCAATTTGATGATTTGGATGAGGATTGATTTGATTGGATCAAATGATGATGTATCAATTGGATGATTTGGATGAGGATTGATTTGATTAGATCAAATGATGATGTATCAATTTGATGATTTGGATTTGGATTGATTTGATTGGAGGGGATCCTAAAACCTGATTGGAAATCACCTTAAGTGACTTATGATGTTGGTTGATCGATTTGAGCTATCTAAATCAATGATCACGACACCAAATCCGCCTTGAGATGGAAGGGGATTGATTTGGGCCAATGACGTTGAATTACAACACAAATCTACCTCAAGATAGAAGTGGATTGATTAGGTTGAAGACAAGGATTTATATGTAGGATAATGATCAAAATTAACGCCTTGGTCAATTTGGGAGATAACTCGTAAAACAAGGTTTAAGGGATTTTGTGTCGAGAGATGATGATGAATGCAAATGGAAGATGTGTTGTTGAAGTGATCTTTTGGAAAGTGCAAATGATCAAGTTACACAGTAAGATGGGTATCATAAATGGTGGAATGATCAATGAGAATGTGATAAATGGACGTTTAGAAAGGTTAAATGGATGTTTAGATTGGTTAGATGAGTGTTTAAGATGATCAAATGGTCAAATGGAGACTTTGGGAGTTCAAACAAGGGTTTAGAATGGTCAAATGGATGAAATTGTCCATTTAGGGGGTGTATCTGCATTTTTGCAATAAAAAACTGTCAGAAACGTCAGAACAGGGGGGCGTATCCGCACTTCTGTAGTAAAAAGTGCTAAAACAGGGGGGCGTATCCGCACTTCTGTAGTAAAAAGTGCTAAAACAGGGGGGCGTATCCGCACTTTTGTAGTAAAAAGTGCTGAAATAGGGGGGCATATCCGGCCCTCTGTAGTGGAAAGTGATGTGGTTTGGATGATGGGATTATCACAAGGACTTGAAATGATTCAATGAAGCTGAATTATAAAAATTTACTGGTTTTTTTCTCACAGAAAGACACTTTGAACAAGCACAATCCTATGATTAGTATTAAGGGGTATGGCCAGCAAAGGTCTTACTCTAGGATGAACAAGGTTTCTAAGGATTCCTTGATATACGCTCAGTATGTGAGGCACAACCATAAACACCAGTCCATCACAGGCATGAGTGGGGAACCCCATCAAGATATTGAAAGGCTCAGACCAACTCTTCACGTCTATCTAGGTATCACCCTAGCTTCAACGTTTTGCCAATTACGACACAACTGGATTGGGGTACAACTTTGGCTCTCTCCCCTTTGTATACCCCACCAGTACGTGTGGATGGGATCGTCCCTTGGGGTGATGAAATCCCCAAATAGGTCCCTCTAAGAAGAATACACTAATAATTTCCAACTACCCCCTCGGATCTGCACAAAGTGCAAAGGGGAAGGTGAAAACAAACCAATGCCCCCTTAGGGTAACACAACAAAAAAGACAACAAACAACAAGTATGAGTTCCCCCTAATTATGCTAGGTGAATAGATTAAAAAAAAAAGAGAACTTTAAAATTTGAATGAAATAAAGGCCCTGCAAGCAAATGTTAGCTGTGAAAAATGCTGGAACAGGAGGGCATATCCACACTTCTACAGAAAATAGTTAGTAAAAACATCGGAATGCGGGGGCGTATCCGCACTTCTGAAGAAAAATAGCTAGCAAAAATGTTGGAATGCGGGGGCGTATCTGCACTTCTGTAGAAAAATAGTTAGCAAAACATTGGAATGCGGGGGCGTATCTACACTTCTACAAAAAAATAGTTAGTAAAAATGTTGGAATGCAGGTGCATATCTGCACTTCTGTAGAAAAAAAGTTAGCAAAAACTTTGGAATGCGGGGGCGTATCCACACTTCTGCAGAAAAAATAGTTAGCAGAAACATCGGAATGCGGGGGCGTATCCGCACTTCTACAAAAAAACTGTTAGCAAAAATGTCAGAATGCGGGGGCGTATTCACACTTTTGCAGAAAAACTATTAGCAAAAACGTTGAAATGTGTGGGCGTATCTACACTTCTGCAGAAAAAATGTTAGCAAAAATGTCAGAATGTGGGGGCATATCCGCACTTCTACAGTAAAAACTATTAGAAACGTCGGATCGTGAAGGTGTATCCGTTCCTCTGCAATGCTCGGGAGGGCAAATCCGGCCCTCTGCGACCTGAACATGCAAACAAGCTAAACAACAACAAACACAAAAGAAAGAAACCCTTTTGTGGGTCCCACCAGGTGTGCCAAAAATGTGATCTTTTTAAAATGCCAAGTCCTAATGTAAGATGCTAAAATGATGCAATAAGAAAGAACTAACATAAGAAAATGGCACCTCAATGGTTAGCCTAAGAAATAGCAAACATGAAAAGCAAGATAAGATAAATTGATTGTTGATTACACCTTCATGTTGCTCCTTCCTTGGTTGGCCCTTGATCTTTGGATGTCTTATGTGCTCCTTGGATGGCAATGGAGTGAAGTGGATGTAAGATGCAAGATGGATTTGATGAGAAATGCTATGGAAAAGCTAAAATGCTGCAAATGACAATTTGGCAAGAGTTTGGTAGGAAAAGACTTGATCCCCAAAATGAGGGAAATGAGGAGGTATTTATAGGATAATTGGAATTCTCTAGAGAATTCAATGGTTGAGATTGATCCAACAAGATCAAGATGAAGGGCTATGGTGAGTTGAGGACTCATAAGCCCTCACATCTTGACATGTGAAATGTGAGATGTTTTAGGGTGGAATGAGGTGGAAATGAGGTGGAAGAGAAGTACATGAGGTGGATGAAGGACAAGTACCTTTGAGGTACCTTGGGGGATGAGAATATTTCCTCAAAAAGGAACTTTTTGTCCTCAAATGAGGACGAAAGAGACATTTGAGGAATTTTAGAATTCTTCAAAAATCTCCATGGGAAAAAGGGAAGTGGTTGGAAGAATAAATGTAAATTAAAAATTTAGATTCATTGGAGAGTTTATTGGGTAAAAGAAGGTCTCCAAAAAGCTAGAGATTTGTCACATGTGGGTGATGTGACAAGTCCAAGGTTTTAGAAGTCCTTGGCACATGTAAAGTGACAAGTCAAGCCTTCTAGAACCTTGCATGGGGATGGGGAAGGACTTGGAAAGAAAAAAGTGAATTAAAAATTCACATGGGGAAGAGAGGAGCCTTGGGAAAATAAATGTGAATTAAAAATTCACATGGGAAAGAGAGTCCAGGCTAAAAATGGTAAGTGGGGAGGTTGACCAAAAAAGGTAAGCTAAATGTGGCTAATGATTTTGATTAAGGTTGTGCAAATACAAGATTAGGATAATTAATGAGATATTAGAGGCAAGTGGGAGATTATGGAGGATGTGACACTTAATCAAGATTAAGTGATGGACATCCTAATCACAAATTAATTAATTTAATCTAGATTAAAAGAGGGTTATGGAGAATGTGACAAGGAGAGAGAAAAAGGGGAATTAAAAATTAATTTTAATCCAAATGGGTTAAAAGAATAAATTAAATAACTTGTCATATTTATTTAATTTAGAGAAAAAAAGGGATAAGGTAAAGTATTTAATTTATTTAATTACATACTTTAAGAACCTTATGCATAAAATAAAATAATGATTAAATAAATTACTTAATTACTATTAATGAAATAGATGAATAGAGTAGATGATTTTGATCATATGGAAGTGATCAAATTTAGATGTCTACACCATCTATAGATAGGGGAGGAAGGATTTTCTTATAAAGCTCCCCCTAGGCCAATGGCCTCAAATCAATTTTTGAGAAGAATTACTAGGGTTCTGGTATGGAACTATTACCATCTTCAGATTCACATTTCTTTACCAATGTCTTCTTCATTTTATCCCTCATCTCATCTCATCCACAATAATTTTCCCCTTTTCTTTATCATTTTTTAATATATTTTTGTGTTTGTTTACCGAACCTCTTCTCTTTGTTTTTTTGTTTCTACAAAATCTAGCAACATGACCGTATTTGTCGTAGTTGTAGCACACAATGTTCCTTTGTCCATTCGATTGGCTTCTTCTCATTTTGCATTGATTAGAAATATATCTAAACTTCCCACATGCATAACTTTAAACATTTACTTTATCAATATAGTGACTTGACACACTTCTGCATTCAATTGATTTATGACCATGCTTTTTGCAATTGAAAAATTGACCAACAAATGATGAAATTCTTGAATTCATATTACTTCTACACTGAGAAACCATATGACCGAACTTATTACAAGAAAAACAATATCCATTAAATTTGTGTGCATTAGGTTGTCTTATCGGATACCTTTCATTTCTATTTTGTCTGAAATTCTTTTGTATTGATTTGGAATTTTCTCCCTTTTCATATCCAGGACCTCTCTTATCATTTCTACTCTTCTATTCTTGAGTTATCTCATCAAGCTTTACTGAACTAATCTTAAACCTTTCTTTGAATTCGTTTGCAATGCCAAGATCATTCTTAAGAGTAGTAATCTTCTTACCAAGTTCTTCTTCATTGCTTCTATTTCTTTGCAGTTCTCTTTCTAAGTGAGTAAGTTCTCCACTTATTCTATTGCATTCATCAGATTTCTCTTTTAGGGTCTGAGCAAGATTTTCTTCACTTTTTTTCCTTTCCTTTATCTCCTTTGTCATCTTTATCATCATAGATTCCATCTCATGTTTTAGATTGGTATTGTCTCTAGCAAGTTGTTCACATTCTCCAGTTATCTCCTTCAAAGTTTGATTCAGGTGAGCATCATCCATGTCATTATTTTCCTTCTGCTGTATCTGATCACAAAGATCTTTCCTCTTCACCCTAGATTTGACTATTTGATCCTTTAATGATTGAATGAATTTTTTAGCATCTCTAAGATTTTCTTTCAATTCTTGGACTTCTGCTTTAGACTGATCAAGGTCATCAAGAGCTACCATAAGCTACTGTTGAAGACTACCAAAGTCCATCACATTCCAAGATCCACCTCAACCTGCAAAAATTCTCCAGAGGAACTTGCTATGATACCAATTGCTGGACTCAAGGGAACCTGAGAGCGGGGGGGGTGAATCAATGTTCAATAATATTCAAGAGTTTCATCCATTGAAAACATGAAAGCATTTCATCATTGCATTAAGGAAATATGTATGTATTAAAAGTAAACATCCATAACATGACACACATATTTTTTTGTGTGGAAACCCTGTTAGGGGAAAAAACACTGTGGAGATTAATCCATAATTTGAGTACTCAAAGTATAGGAATTTTAAAAGGAATGCACTTGCATTCAGGCACATTGCCTAGAGCTCACTACTCAAAGATAAAGGCTTACTACCTACAAAATTCAGATTAAAATTATCTAAAGAGATGAACTGAGATGATAGCATCTGAAAATGCTAGGTAATAGTTTCGATGAAGCTTATGAATTTTATTTTGGATTTTCTTGCTATTTTTCCACTTCACTCTGCCCTGCTTTGCTCTTTGCATTAGATTTGCATTAATGCTCTGCAATGAATCACAATTTGTAGAATACCACTTCTATCTTACATACACTTTGCAATATCCTTGATCCAAATGATGAAAACAATCCCTTATATATATCTGTAATCAAGGATTAGTTCATCCAACAGTTGGCTTCATATGGTATCAAGATATTTATAACTTGTCGGCCAAATCCATCACCAAACCATTATGCGCATCCTCCAAAATTGGTTAGGACCAAGAAAGGACCCATACAACACTTAATCCAACAATGAAACTTATAATTAATTTTAACTTATACATCCGTGAATTCTGTCATTGTTGGGTTGACCTTCTAACATAAATATTTGACAGATTAAAGCACTATATCTCCTAGATTACTTATCAGTGAGTGTGCATCAAAACTAAGATACTGAAAGCCTATGCAAACCTTATTTAAGGGTTCATAACCTAAAATACCTATCTAATGAGATGATTAAACCAACTTTTATACCTTTAATTGGATCTCCCGTTCTTTGCTCTGTTCTACCGGTAAGAGCCAAAAATAGTGCTGCTCATTCAGATGCAAGACTAGAGTTGCATGAATTGGGTTGCCATCAATGACAAAACCTATAATAAATAATACTTATCTATATGCCAATAGTAACACATTGCATCATCTATGATTAGTTTTCTTGGGACTCCAAACCTTGTAATTTTGTGCTCTAGTAAAAAATATGCAACCACTTTGTTGGTTGCTTTCTTGGTTGGGATAAATTCAATTCTTTTTGTGAAATAATATATGGCTACAAGGATCCAATTGAATCTAAAATTTGACTTCTCTATGATATCACAATAAAATTAATTCTCCATTGTTGGAATGGTGTTTCCATAGTCATGGGCCTCAAAGGTAATGCTCCAAAATATTTCAATTTACCAATTTTTTTTTGACAAGTGCCACACTTTCTCACCATCTTCTATGTATCAAAAAATAGAGTAGGCCACTAGCAACCTACTTTGAGTATCTTTAGAGTTGTGTATTTTGTTGTGAAATTCCCTCCACAAACTCCATTGTGCAACTCACAACACTTTAACAACTTGGTCCTCATCCAAACATCTCATAAGTGCACCATCTTTGTTTATCTGGTATAGATTACCATTTGTGATAAAATACTTGATAGCCTAAAGTTTTAGAGTCCTTTTCTAGTTTTTAGTCAAGTTTTAGGACAAGTAATGTACTGTAATTATTATATTACATCTTTATACCTTGCAGCCATGATTTTAGACAATCCTTGTCCTCTAACTAACTTGGTAATTTGAATATCAATATTAAATTCTTGGATCTTATTGATCCATCTACATCTCCTTCTAGTAACTTCTTATTGTGTGAAGATTTCATTCACAATTGCATGAGGGACATATGCAATAATCTTAGATCCAACCAAATATGGCCTAAAATTATTTATTGCTTTTACCAACACATATGCCTACTTTTCCATGGCATCATATTTTAGTTCTGCTACTTGAAGTGACTTGTTGAGAAAAGAAATAGGCTACTAATTCCTTCAACATTTTTTTTTAATAGGACAACAACTACGTGAAAGGATGCAAAAGAAGATAATTGAAATAGGTTAGAAAAATCTAGTGATTTTAACATAGGATCATACTTAATTATTTATTTAATGCTTTAGAAAGCATCAACTGGCTCCCTATTCCAGGCTATAACTGAACCCACTTTTTTAACATCTTTGATATGGCTTTAGTTTTTTCTACAAAAATTACTTGACCAAAGAATGATTGTATACCTTTGGTTGTCCTTGGTTGTGGGATTCTCTCAATCATAACTACTCTTTTATGGTTAATCCTTACAACTTCCTTGTAGATTGTATGGCCCAACAACTTCCCTTATGTTACCCCAAACATGCATTTCTTTGGGTTCAAGGAGATTGCATATTTTGAAGCTCCGATAAAGACATTCTCCAAGTGAAAATAATGATCTACTTCCTTTTTTGAAAAAGTAGTTAGTTCATCCTAATAGAAAACCATGATAACATCAATCAAATTTGAGAATTCTACATTCATGGCTCTTTAAAAAGTGGCACTATCATTGGTTAAGCCAAAAGGAATCCTAACCTAAACATATGTGCCCCAAGGTATAGTGAAGACAATCTTATATTGTTCTGATTATTTTACCTTCACTTGGTTGTATCCTAAAAATACATCCATCATGGACAAAAAATCACAAATAGTAATCCTCTATAGCATAGCTTCCATATTTGGTAAATTATAATTATCCTTTAGTGATGACACATTTAGGTTTCAAAAATCTACACATAGTCTAATTTATCCATTCTTCTTTATTACTAGGACTAAATTAGAAGCCTAGGTGGAATATCTGATTGGATTTATTATTCCACCATCCCTAAGCTTTTCCAACTCTTGCTACATTTTTGGAGCCAAGGTTGGGTTTATAGGCCTAAGCTTATACCTAAAATTTTTTGCATCAGGCTTCAAAGGAATCTCATGCTGAAACAGGTCTTCCCTATAAGCCTTTCGAGTCATCATATGACCAAGCAAAAACATTCTTATACTTTTTGAGTAAGGAAAGAAGCATGGTTCTGGTATTGGGATTCAATTTCTTACCTATAAACACTTTCTTTGGTGATGTAGTTATACCAAGATTGATCTCCTCTAGAATTGCTTAACACATAGGGGTTAATTTGGTCATGTTTCTATAAACAATATAAAAAATTCTCTCTAATGTCATTATTTCCTTCAAAAGATTGTTTATCTTTAGCTGGATGGCTTGATTTCTAAAAAAATCTCCTTTCTATCAATCAATTTAACAAAATTCTAAAAGTCAATTTATTGGTTATGGTATTCATCAACACAATGCATGAATATTTGCAAATCTTGATCTTCATGAAATATTTGCCAGTGATAAATATTGTCAAGAATGGAAGGTCTGATTAACACTTCTAGCTTTGAGATACTTGCCAAGGTGATATCCTCATATCTAATAGCAATGTTGGCCAAAAATTCAGCCATAGCATTCTTCCCTTTGTCTACCTAGGCAATTGAAAATACATCAAACAATTCAATTATATCCCACACAATAGTATTATGTTGTTTAAGTTTTTTTTTTTTATGTTTAATTAGCTTTGACTTGTGAGAAAAATAACTCTAAGTAGATCCTATAACTCTAATTTTATTTATTATGTGCTTGACAAACATATTCCAACCCAGTAGTAGAGCTTCATACTCAGCTATGTTGTTTTTTCAGTTGAAAGAAAGGGTGGAGGAATACTTAAATGAATTACTATTAGGTGAAATGAGGATTACCCCTACTCTTTAGCCTTGTTTTGAACATGCACCATCAAAGTACATTAACTAGATACCATTATCATTTGGAACTACATAGAGTTATTGTTGAAGTGACATTTCCTTATCTTGAACATGTTCAATTATCTCAATCTTGAATTTTTCTATGTTTATATCAATAAAACACACTTCTTCATGAGGCTCAAGATCTTCAATAATTCTATGAGATCTATTTTCTCTATCCAACTTTACATTCTTGTCATTGATAGGAATAAGGGAATAAGATAAACCCATTTGGATGCTTCCCCTTACTCTTTCAAGCCATATTCTGGATAATAGCATCCCATATTGAGGGGGTATATCAACTATCATTACATTCATAAAATATGTTTTTGGGAATGCATCCAGTTTGAATTCCATGTCCTTGATAATACTAACGACAAGGTTCTCCCTTGAGTCCATAGCAAAATATTTTTCATATGATCTATTTACCTAAAGACCAAGTTGATTCATGATTGACAAAGGCATAGTATTGGTTGATGCCCCTAAGTCAATCATGTAATTCTTCACTAATTTATCATTCATCAACAAGGTCACATAAAATGGGTCCACTTGGGATGGACACTTATTCACTTTAGAAATCGTAAATAAACTTAAGGTATCTCACAACTTGCATCCTTGTCAACATTACTCACATACTTCTTGTTATTTACAAGTTGTTTGGAATCACTTACACTATTTGAAGAACTATAAACAATCTCTTCTATCAAAACCATAGTTTTGCCTTTATGCTCTTCAATCCTCATCATTTTAGTAAGGGAACTAAAGCTTTGATTTATCTAAAGACCTAAGTGATATCAATTAGAGTATATGTTGGTAAAACACAACTAAGGGTATTATTACGAATAGGTATACTCACTTTTTCCTTATCTTTTTCATTTTTATCCTTTGGAGCATGAAAATACTTGGGAGTGTGTTGCTTAGATTTGCAACCTTGAATTTTGGTCTTGTTTTTATGCTAGGAATTTTCCATGTGAGGTGTGTTGTCCTTTCTTCTTTTTCACTTTACTTCACCATTCATGGTAGAGGTTTGAATTTGCATTTCATTTTAATTTTCTCTAATGAAGATGTTGCCTGCATTACCTCGAGAAACAATGTTTCCTTTACTGCTTAGGTTGTAGTTATCCTTTACCTGAGCAATTGTAACAATTATTAGAGCTTTGATTTCTTCATCAAAAGGCCTCCTCAATATGAAATCAAGAACAATTGATTCAAAATTATGGACATGATAAATTTCTTCTTCATCTTTAAAAAAATTATTGATAATTTTTGTTACAACATCTTCTATCATTAATGTTTGATTCAATGACATATTTTGATGATGAATATTCTCCAAAATCTAAGCACAATCTAGTAGAAATCATGTTAACATCTTGGTGTTCATAATGTTGACCTATTCCATGGTCAAAATCATTACCTTCATCACATGAGTGATTATAAGTCTCAATATACTATGCTACCATATATTGCACAGGAGAATAAGGAAATTATCATGTAATACACTAGGGATTCTCCTCCATAACATTTCCTTTGGGATTTTTGAGAGGATTTGGTGTTTCTTTTCTTGAAAACCCCCTTTGATGATTATGGAAAGGCTTGCCATTATACCAAGTTTTATGATAAGGTTGATCATAACCATGGTATTCTTTCTTATTTATGATGATTAGCCTTATCAGGAGGTAAACCTTTTTCATTTTGAGCCATTTTACAACTCAAGTCTTCTAAAGTGTTCATCACTTTATCTAATTTTCCTTTGAATTTAGGCACCTTATCCTGATGTACTTTGTTGCCCAGTCAAGATTTTAATATCATCCCTCTTATGAAGCTTACTTTATGCTCATCTATTATTCTCTATATGAGCAACCATCTTGTATGCATTCCTAAATATTTGAGGGTCTTTGTCTCTAAACTAATATCCCATCTTAGGATCATATGCATTATAATATAAAACTAAACACATAGATTCATTAGGTTTGAGGTAAGTTGAGATTTTATTCATTACCTTGGTGAACCTTGTGTTGAAATTAGGGACAAAATCATTTTACCCTTTGGTAATATTAGTGAACTCATTTATGATTAATCTTGGGTTAGTCTTATTGTCATATTATTCTCTAAATATCCTTTTAAACTCATCCCATGAGTCAATGGTTGCTATAGGAATTACTTTATACCAATCCCTTGCTTCATTAGTTAGAGACTGCACAAATAATTTCATGAGGACATCTTCATCCTCAATCTCAAATTCATTAATTAAATTTATGAATGCTTTCATATGGTCCTCACCAAATAGTCTAGTATTTCTAAAAAAAATTACTAAGGAAATTCTTACTTCAATTGGGATTGGGTTTGGGTACCCAAAGATCCTAATGAATTCAAGTTATTTGTATATTTTTAAAATAAATAGTGGCCTAGCAGGAACATGGCCCTTACCTCCCCCAATTGGATTTTATTGTGATCCACCAATAGAAGATCCTTTAACATTTACCTTTGATCCTTGTTGTGGGAATGAACCTCTAGCTTTAATGGCTTGAGAACTCTGAGATGACTTCATTGTATCTAGTTGATATATCTCCCAAAGAATCAATCCTTATTCTCAAATCACCTCGGATCCTCTAAGCCTCCAACCTATCCAGTTCTTCCTCAAGCTCATTTACTTCTTCTAAAGTTTTACTTCTCTTGATACTTTAGCTTTCTTTTCAAATTTAATTTCCTTTGGTGAACTTTCATCATCTTTAGTCTCTAAACCATCTCTCAAATATTTAGATCTAGTTGCAACATTATCTTTATATCAATAAGGACCTCTATCTTGATTTACATGAGACAATACATGATAAAAAAATTCATCATCCCTAAGGTTTATTTTCAAGGGATTTACTCAAAAAAATAAACTTTCATTGATACCATTCTTTATTTGTAATTTTCTTTTTCCTTTTCAAGATTGCTATGGAATTTATGGTATTCAAATCCCATCCAAGCATTATCATCTATATCTAACCCTGGTCTATTGATAGGTTCATCAATTTTACCATTAAAATATTTGTTCTTATCACTAATATTTTCCTTTTTCTTTGAGGAAATAGAGTCAAGAGTGGAAGGCCTACTTGAATTCTTAGCTTTCCAAGTTGTTTTGTCTTTCTACAAATATCCTACCAGTTTCTTCTATGGATCATTTTAAAATTGAGATCTTCTACTATCCATGTCTAATTCTATCTATGCAATCTCACTAGTTAACATTTGACAAAGTCACTAGCCTAATAAGGGAAAGTAAAACAATAGATTTCACAACACTATTAGTAAGATATTAGATGTAGACAATTCAAAATCTGACCTATGATAGACTACTACACTCCCTAGAAGAGTCACCAATCTGCTAGTTCCCCAACTTTTATTCCAATAACTCCTAAAAAACTACTTAATTTTGTTGGATAAACAAGGTGAAACTTGTAACAATATGAAATTAATAGTGTGGTTGCAAATCTAAAACTATATATTCAAGATTACCAATTATATGATTACGTGATTAGCATATCCAATAATGAAAGAAAAAAAATAATACCACAAGGTGAGAACCACAATTGACACAAGATATACATGGAGAAACCCTTATGAGAAAAACTCCACCCCAAAAGAGATGCAATGCTTGTATTAATCTTCAAATGAAGTATATGTCAATACAACACTCCTCTTTGAATTTCTACAACACTTTGTTACTTTGACAACCTACAAACAAACTTATGAAACCATTATCTCAAAGCTCCAAAATATAGAGATATGTGTGAGAGAATACCACCATGGTATCCCAATACAACAAACATAAACAAACTGGAAAAACCAACACTCCTCTCAGTGGACAACCCATAAACATAGTGAAAAATATTAAATGATCACATGGCTTTCACATGGGCACCTAACCCATAGCCAATCACAATTGGTCAAACTTGAGTGCTCCATTAATCTTTGACAACTTTGATGGCTCATACCCAAAACATGAAAACTTGGGCACCTTACCCAAGATAACATGTAAAATATGCAAGATAACATGCATTTTTGAGTGGTCCCCACCCAAAAAGTGGATGCCTAGATGGAATATTCTTTCGGGATGCTCTATAACCATCATCGTAGTGGCTCCACCTCTATGAATGCAATTACAATTTTTCATAGGAAAATAAATAATAAATATTTTGCCTCATGTCCTCTAGCGCACATTTTAAAGAATGCGACAACACATAAGATCAACTAAGGATAGGAATTATAATGTCACCTATCCTAACATTCTCCCACTTGAAATTATACATTGCAATGGAATCTATGAGACACATTAAAATTATAATGAAATATAGTGATAAAGGCTATGGCCTTCCTGCACCAAGAGAACTTGTTTGTGGTCACTAGCTTTGTGAGAGAATTTGCAACATTATTCAAAGTGATAAATTTATCAATTAAGACCTTACCATTCTCAACCATTTCTTGGACAAAGTGATATTGAACATCAACATTCTTAGTATGAGCATGAAACATAGGATTTTTGGCCAAAAATATGGCACTTTGACTATCACATCCAATCCTCACTATCTTGTAATCAAAACCAATGCCTTTACCAAGTATCTGTAACCTAACTAATTCCTTAGAGGCATGTGTAATAGTCATCTACTCTGCTTTATTGGTGGAAAATACAATCATTATTTTTCTTTACTCATCCAACTCAATGCAAATCCAAACAAAGTAAAAACATAGTCACTAGTGGACCTTTGATTGTCCAAGTCACCTACCCAATGTACATCAACAAAACCTTGTATGCCCAATGAATTAACCACACCATCAATATCATGATAAACCAAATGGTAATTAGAAGTACCACACAAATATCTAAACAACCTTTTAACAAAATTCCTATGCTCTCCACCAGGGTTAGATATAAACCCGCTCAAAACTCCCACTACTTGGGCTATATCTAGTCTAGTGCAAACCATTACATACATCAAACTACCAATGACACTAGCATAAGGAACTTTAGACATCTCTTCAAAATTTTCAATTGAATTAGGACACATTTCTAAACTCAACTTATTACCAATCATAAATGGAATATTTACTGGATTATAGTCATGCATACTAAACCTCTGCAAAATGGTATCAACATTCTTACTCTAATTTAACCAAATATTTTTGTGAAATTGATCTCTACTGATCTCCATCCCAAGAATATATTTAGAAATTCCCAGATCATTCATATTAAACATACCAAAAAGTTATGCTCCCTAATCATCACTTTGTTGTTACCCATAAACAACATGTCATCAACATACAAGACAATTATTAGTATCTGATCATCCATAACCTTAATATAACACAAGGATCCTCTTCACTTCTAACAAAACCTAACTTTAATGCAAAAACATAAAAATTCTAATACTACATCTTGGGTGACTATTTCAAACTGTATAATGACCATTTTAACTTGCAAACCAAGTGTTATTTTCCTTTCACAATAAAATCATCAGGCCATCACATATAAATTTCCTCCTGAAGATCCCCATGAAAGAAAGCAGTTTTAACATCCATTTGGTCTATTTCAAAATCATAAGCAATAATAATAGATAATAGGCATCTAATAGAAGTTAACTTATCAACATGAGAGAAAATTTCACCAAAATCAACTTCCTCTCTTTAGGAGTAGCCCTTGGTCACTAGTCTAGCCTTGTACTGCTCTAACTGACCATCTGCACCAATTTTTTTTTTAATACCCACTTGCAACCAATGGTATTCCTTCCTTTGGGTAAACTAATAAGATCCTAGGTATCAAAACTATCAAAACCCATCATCTCCTCTTGCATGGTCTGCATCCAAGACTCACTTTCCTCTGAAGAGAGAGACTCCATGAAAGATCTATATTCATCGTCAATAATAAAAAAAATAAATACACAAAAAATATCTAGTGGGCTATACATATCAACTGGATTTCTTTGTCTTGTGGATATTTTCAAGGTAGGAGTAAGGAGCTCTTCTTCTTCTTCTTCTTCCATATGCTCATTGATGAGTCATTATAATATCCTATTTCCTTTCTTAAGTCACATACTTTTATCTTTATTTTATGCTAAACTTTGAGACATTACCAAACCTTTCATATAAATTTAAATAGTTTAAAGCATTTGAAATTAAAACATGTTATAAATTAATATGTGTATGTATAAGTTATGAATGTCCATGAATTTTAGTAGGATTTTACATATGGTTGTTAATAGTAGAAATGCCTTGAAAAATAAAGACTAAAATTTGCAACAAGAGACCTATTAACCCATAGAAATGTGCTTCTTGAACTATAGCATAAGGATCATAGTTTTATATAAAGGAGTCAATCTATTGCAACACAACCACTTTCAAAAGAAGATGGAGGTAATCACTTAAGGATCAAATCATGAATCACCGAGCTTTAATTTTATATTTTAATAAGACAAGCAAGAGAAGAAGTCTATTCCCAATTGTATTGTGAAATATATAACATAAAACTTGCTGCTGCCTGGGCACATGTTTAATTATGAATGGTTAAAATTGTTGAGTACAGAGTCCATATTTGATTTCTATAATCCTGTCTAATAGTTATTATGTTTTTAAAAAAAAAATTCAATCCTCTTCCTATTCTTGAGGAAGATTTGACATCTATTTTTACTTTATTTTTAGTTCATAGATAATTGGTCTCCCTCACAGACCCTATATAGTGGGCACCCTTCTGAGGAGGAGATCTAGATTGTATGTACGATATACTGAATAAGATTTCCTGTTAGATTTTTTTCAACAATTTTGTGTAAGTTTAGAATGCAAAAAAAAGTACTTTGATAACATGTTTTTTTATGAGTGAGTGATTAAATATTTCTTCTAGACACAACAACTCAAGCGTTAATTGAGGTTGAAATTTTTTAATTTAGATTGATAGATTAGATTATGCATTGTGATTTTAGTTGATAGTTTTTAGTTCATGTGATTATGAATGATGTATTATAGTTTTTGAATTAGAATCTTTAGATTGATACTATGTTTAGTACTCTAGAAGTTAATAAAGTTAGGACATAATATAGTATAACAGTTATTTGGTTATAGTTATTAGCATTAAGTACCTATAGAAAAAGGTAGTTGTTTGTATTCTCTTGCTCTTGTTTGAGAAAGAGAATTTATTTTGGTTAAAATATTTTATTGAAATTATCTATGTTTTATTTTCCTATACTCAACTGATGTGTTTAAAATTTATGAATGTATATATGTTTCCAGCACAAGTTTATGATTCCCTAGTTGATGATTTAATGATGCCCTCTCTTGAGTGATTAATTTATTAGTTTCACAATTATTAGCACTAGTCAATTAGGTATTAGAGGAAGCTTGATATGTTTCGTGCCATTTTTGGGGATGATGCTAAATTCAAGATTCTTAATTTGTGTGTTTTAAATTATTTCCAAGATTTCATAGAATAGCAAGTTTTGTTTCTGTATTAAGGACCAATAGGTATTTAGGAATAAAAAAACTATTTACCAACAGTGTGTAGGTTCCGTTGATTAAAAGAGACAAAATATTGTATGCAGAGGTAGGCAGACACTCTAAGAAGATTTATCCCCTTAGTACACAAATAATTTGAAGATATTAGTACAAACACAAAACATTTTGAGGGAATTAGCAAAGAAGAATTATCCCTCACACCAGTCACTACCCCAAACATAGAGGAGAATTCCAAAATACATTTTGAAAACATGGATAAAAAAGTTGTGGAAAACCTAGTAGAGTATGTGATGTTTGAATTCCCAATAACCAACCAAGAAAGGGTTGTTGCTCTTAAAAATATATCTCCTTCAAACATTGCCCATTTTCCATGGACCGATTACAGAGGATTCAAACACATTTCTTTTTGAGTTTGATGTGATGTGTCAGAGCTATGACTATACTACAGATTCCCACTAACTTAAATTATTTCTAGCCACAATAAAGGATGTTGCTCTACACTAGCTTATGGGATTGGGAAGGAATGCCATTCCCAACTAAGAGAAAATGAAGACAAAATTCCTAGAGAAATATCAGGATTACTATAGAGGTTAAATAGAAAGAGGGGTGACATATTTAGGATGTCACAGAGAGAAGATGAGCCATTTGAGGATTATGTTAAGAGATTTCAATTTTGACTCAAGAAATCACCTCAAAACAAACTCTCTTCTGAATCCTTAAAATTGGTATTTTTAAGGGGAGTCCATGAAGATTGTATGGACGCTCTAAATATCATTGGAGCATGAGACATCTCTCTCAACTAACTTTTGATGAGATTTTTAAGGTGTGCAAAACCACTCTAGATCATTCATCAAGAAGACTAGGGGTGACAAAACCTCTTCTGTCAATAAGACATCCATTGGAGTTTCAAGGGTGGAACTTAGTAATCTCCTATCCAATATGAAGGAGGAAATCATTAGCCACTTGACTACCTAATTGGACACCCTCCATATAAAAAATTAGTAGGAAGAAACTATTGAGAAGTAGTGCCTCAAATTATTGGTCTATATCGTCGATCAGGAATTGACATGTCGATAGTCACATGTTAAGTTGGTTAATCTTTAGACTTGTTACTTAGTATTCTTTGGAGTATCGATGATAGATAGTTAGATGGATCAATGATCAAAGTTCGATTGTTGAAAGTTCTTAATGTTACGAAGTCTCTGACATCCCCAACCTCCAATAAATCTGATGGTGCCTTGGTCTGACAATCAGGTATTTACATATCAAAGATGTCGAGGGTTTGAGAGGAAAGTCTGGCAATGTTTGCTCGGTGCTTGATCCTCCGATGCTCTGGTAGCTTTGACACTTTGATGAGCTGATAAAAAATGAAGAGTCAAGGTGACTTGGAGGTGATGTTAGCTTGAAGACAAAAGGTCAATGTGTCGATGCATAGTATTTTGTGGGCGATTGTACTTAAACCCATACCAGTTCATCTACTTAGTGCATGTGGGATTTTCTTTTATCACTGGAAGATAAATTGGCGTCCCTCCAATATGGTGATGGTTATATTAGTGAACCCGAATGATAAAATTGTCAAAAGTGGTGGACAAGTGATGTGTCGAAACATGGCATGAATTCATATGATGATTCTACATCATTATTATGAATCAATAATCATTGGACCAAAATCTGTATTTCCTGATAGAGATATATTTGCATTAAATGCATGATCTATCTCAGGGTTGACAAAGAGAAAATATGGTAATATTCTCTGTAACCAAATTAATTTTTGGGTGGCTTGATGCATGCTGGATGGTGGTTGTGTGGTGCTATATACTATATTCGTTTTACGCATTGTAACAAAATGTGTGTGTGAGGTGATTAGGTTGATGTCACTATGTGAAATTGAGAATTGATGTCATGAAGGATTGATCTGTAACTTTATTGTGAACCATTATTTATTGATAATAAAGTGATATTTTCTTGGTGGTGGGTTTTTCTCTCGTAAGGGTTTTCCCATGTTAAATATGGTGTCTATTTTTTGCCTATGTATGTGCATCTCAAATGAATGCAATATGCTAAATAAAGTTTTTTGGCACTTCTTTCTTGAGAATTTTGCATTAGGAAGGCATTTCCGCACTGTTGCTTTCCTTACAAGTGGTATCAAAGCTTGGTCAGTTGTTTTATCCTTATGAGTAAGGCTAGTTTTTTGTGCTAATCCCGTTCAATGGGAGTCTTGCAAAAGAAGAATTTATTGTCTTATTTATAGATTGAGATGGCAAGTACATCAAGTAGAGTAGAAATTGAAAATTTCAATGGAATTTTTTTTGAGTTGTGGAAACTCAAAATGGAAGACCTATTGGTGGATAGAGACCTCTGGATTGTTGTGTCTGGAACTATGCCACAAGGTATGAAGCAAGAATATTGGGACCTTGCAGATAGAAAAGCTAGAGGGTTGATAAGACTTTGTCTAGCCGATTTTATACTCCTGAATGTCCACGAGGAGAAGACTGCATATTTGTTATGGAAGAAACTTGGTGACATTTATCAGGGAAAGTATTTGGTGAATAAGTTATTCCCGAATAAGAATTTGTGCTCCTTGAAGATGGAATAAGGTGCATCTGTAGTAGACCATATGAATTCATTTAATATGATTGTTGCTCAATTGGCATCTATGGGTGTGAAGATAGAGGAGGAGTATTATTGTATGCTTTTGTTATGTTCCTTACCTGACACTTGGGATCAACTGTTAATGGATATTGGAAGTATAACAACTAATTTCAAGATGGAAGATGTGGTTGCTTCACTACTGTCAGAAGAAATGTGAAGGAAATCTTCTGAGATGGTCAAAGAGGCTCTTGTTGTTTGAAGTAGATCAAAGGAGAGATGCAAGAAGAAAGAAAAGAAGTCTAAATTCAAATATGAAGGGAGATCAAAGAATCTTGGTAAGAAGTCCAAGGTTAAATGCTAGAACTGTGGGAAGACTAGTCATATCCAAAAGGATTGTAAGGAGGAGAAAAAGAAGAAGAAGAACAAATCTTCAGAAAACGACTCTTCTTAGAGTGATGCATATGCCTTCATTACAACCTTGGTGACTCAGACATCAGATGATGTCTAGCTGATTGACTCAGGTGCATTTTTTCACATTACATCTCACAAAGATTGGTTCACTAAGTATGAAAAGTATATTTGTGGAAAGGTGTGCCAGCAAGTGATTCAACTCTAGAAATTGTTGGATGTGGAAGAGTTAGAATCTAATTCCCTGACGGAAGAACCAAAGGAATTGATGGCGTACTATACATACTAGATTTGACACATAACCTACTTTTTATTAGTAAGCTGAATGATGTTGGCGTGCAAGTTTATTTCTCAAGTGGAGGTTGTAAGATGACTAGAGGTTCAATGGTGCTAGCTAAGGGTGCATGCATTGTCACTTTGTACAAGCTAGATGCACATCCTATTCAATGTAACAACGTCTCTATAAAGTCAAGAAAAGCTACTCGCATAGAGAAGGAGAATGAAGCTTCTCTAGGTGCAAATTACTTGGAGGTGAAACTCCTAGTAGAGAAAACAATACTGTGGCATCATAGACTCAGCCAAATAGGAGAGAAAGGCTTAAAAGCCTTGAAAAATAAAAATCTAGTTGAAGGGCTTGTTGATTGTAATTTTGAGTTTGATTTTTGTGAACATTGTATATATGGAAAGCAACATTGTGTTTCATTTTATTCAAGTCCTCATAAATCTTTTGGTTTGTTGGATTATATTCATTTTTATGTTTTTGGTATAGTTGATGTTCCTTCTTTATCTAAGTCAAGAAACTATGTATCTTTCATAAATGATTATTCAAGAAGGGAATATGTATACTTTCTTAAAAGTAAATCATAAGTGTTTAGTCAATTTAAAGATTTCAAGAACTTGGTAGAAAATTAGACTGGTAGGAAAATAAAATGCTTGTGTATGGATAATGGTGGTGAGTTTTTCTCAACATATTTTGAAGAGTATTGCAAAGACCATGGAATTAAAAGGCATAAAACAATGCCTTACAATCCACAACAGAATGGAGTTGCTGAAAGGTTGATGGAAAGGGCTAGAAGTATGTTGAGTAGTGCTAGTATGGAGCAAAAGTTCTGGGCTGAAGCCATTGCTACAACATGTTACTTGTTGAATTAGTCACCCTCTTTGGCATTGGTAGACAAAATTCCTATTGAAGCATGGTCTGGTGAGAATCCCTCTCTAAGAAATCTTCATGTGTTTGGTTGTGAGGCATAGACTTATGTGTATGATGTAAAAATATCAAAGTTGAATAAAAAGGTTGTCAAATGTATCTTTATTGGCTATTGAGTCGGTGTAAAAGGATACAAGCTTTGGGATCCTATCATTGAGAAGGTTATATACAACAAAAGTTTAATATTTCAAGAGCTGAAACCTTCTACTATAGATTTACAGTCAGAGAAGAAGGAAGACGAAGAAAAAGAGGAGGTAGTAGAAGTACCTGTTACTCCTAAAAAGAAAGAACAATGTACTCTTGGTGGACCTAATAATGAGGAGAGTTCAAGTAGCTTTGAGAGTTTTGAACAGGAAGAGGAACCACAACCTCAACCTCAACCTATGAGGAGGTCTACACATGAAAGGTAACAACCTGATAGGTATGGATTTTCCATGTTGGATTCAAACTTTTCCTATGCTTTGATTACTAACACTAATGAGCTTAGGAATGTGAAGGAGGAAATAAATATGTATGATACAAATTCTTGGTTGGAGGCCATGAATGAAGAAATGGCTTCATTAAAGAAGAATGAAACTTGGGATATAGTACCCTTGCCAAAAGGTCAAAAAATAGTTGGCTGTAAGTGGGTATTCAATAAGAAAATTGGTCTAGATGGCAGTGTTGAAAATTATAAAGTAAAGTTGGTCGCAAAGGGGTATTCCTAGAAAGAGGGAATTGATTATGCAAAAATATTCTCTCTTGTAGCTAAGCTAACATCTATTAGATTTATTTTGTCACTTGCAGTAGTGTATGAATTAGAGATCGAATAGATGGATGTGAAGATAGTGTTTCTTCATGGTGACTTGGAGGAAGAAATTTATATCTCCCAACTTGAGCATTTTGTGGAAAAAGGTAAGAAAAAATTGGTTTGCAAGTTAAAGAAATCTTTGTATAGATTAAAATAGTCACCTCGAATGTGGTACCAGAAGTATGACACTTATATGTTGTCATTGGGATTTTGAGATCAAATTAAGATCATTGTATATATTACAAAACTGAAAATGATCATTTGTTTATTATTGCCTTGTATGTGGATGAAATGTTATTCATTTAGAATAGTAAGAGTATGATTTTTGAATTAAAATCTTAGTTGTTAACACAATTTGAAATGAAAGATTTAGGTGTATCTAGGTATATTTTGGTAATGGGAATTAAAAGGGACAAGGAGAATAGAAAAATTTGGATTAGCTAGAGTAAGTATATCAATACTATCCTTGAGAGATTCAATATGATAGATTGCAAGCAGTTAGTTGTTCTAGTATTGTGAGGAACGAAGCTATCTGTTGAAGATTTTCCAAAGTCTCTAAATGAGATAGAGGACATGACCAGAGTACCTTACACAAGTTTAATTGGTAGTTTAATGTATGTAATGGTCTATACTAGGCCAAACATTTCCCCAAGTAGTGGGAGTATCAAGTTGGTTTATGGCTAATCTAGGAAGGTCGCACTGGGATGCTGTGAAAAGAGTTTTCAAATATTTGAAGGGAACTTCAGAGTATGCTTTGTGTTATCATGGAAAATAAGTTAGATCATAAAAGTCTCTTAGCATTCATGGATATGTGGAATTTGATTGGGTAGGGGAGATTGATAGTAGAAGATCCACCAGTGGATAAATCTTCACATTGTTTGGTGGTGCAATTAGTTGGATGAGCAAGCAACAAGCTGTAGTCACTTTATCTACTACAGAGTCAGAATATATGGCATCAACTCATTCCTATCAATATGTTGTTTGGCATAATAATTTTTTTTTTTGATGTTGGGTTTAATGCAGGGAAGATTCCTATCTATTGTGATAGTCAGAGTGCCATTTTTTTGGGCAAAAAATCCTACTTTCCATGCCAGGATGAAACATATTGATGTGCAATATCACTTTGTTTGAGATATGGTGGAAGATGGAAAGGTTGATACTTTGATGAATGTTGTAGATGCATTGACAAAGTCTATGAGAACAACTAATTTCAAATGGTGTTCAAATGCGATGGGTCTTGGTGCCCATGATTCTTAGTGATTTTTAGTTTGTTTGGAGGGCTAGAAAGTTCTTCATCAAGTGGGAGAATGTTGAGAATTAGTGCCTCAAATTACTAGCCTATATCGATGATTGGGAATTGACATGTTGGCGGTCACGTGTTAAGTTAGTTAAGATTTATACTTGTTACTTAGTCTACTTCGAAGTATCGACGATCGATAGTCGAATGGATAGGCAATCGGAGTTCGATTGTTGAAAGTTCTTAAATGTTGCAAAGTCTCTCACATCCCTGACCTTCGATAGCTCCAATGGTGCCTTGGTCCGATAGTCGTGTATCAACATGTCAGAGATGTTGAGGGTTTGAGTGGAAAGTCTATCAATGTTAGCTCGGTGCTCAATCCTCTGATGCTCTGATAGCTCTGACACTCCAATGAGTTGATAACAATGAAGAGTCAAGGTGACTTGGTGATGATGTTAGATCAAAGACAAAAGGTCAACATGCCAACACATAGTATTTTGTGGGTAGTTGTATTTAAACCTGACTTGGTTCATGTACTTGGTGCATGTGGGATCTTCTTTTATCGGTGGGAGATGAATTGGTGTCCCTTCGATATGGTGATGGTTGAATTGGTGAACCCAAATGGTACAATAGTCAAAAGTGATGGACAAGTGATGTGTCAACATGTGGCATGAAATCATTCATTGATTCTACATCACTATTGTGAATCAACAATCATTGGACCAAAAGATGTATTTCTTGATAGAGATATATTTGTATTAAATGCATGATCCATCTTGAGGTTGATATAGAAAATATGGTAATATTATTTGTAACCAAATTAATTGTTGGGTGGCTTGATGCATGATGGAAAATGGTTGTGTGCTTCTATATACTGTATGCATTTTTTGCATTGTAACAAAATGTGTGTGTGAGGTGATCGGGTTGATGTCATTGTGTGAAGCCGAGAATTGATGCTGTGAAGGATTGATTTGTAACTTTATTATGAACCATTGTTTACTGATAATAAAGTGTGATTTTCTTGGTGGTGAGTTTTTCTCTCATAAGGGTTTTCCCAAGTTAAATCTTGTGTCTATTTTGTGCCTGTGTATGTGCATCTCAAATGAATGTAATCTATTAAATGGATATTTTTCTGCACCCCTTTCCTGAGGATTTCTCATTAGGAAGGCATTTCCACACCATTTCTTTCCTTACAGAAACAAAGGTATCCCTAACATAATTTCATTCATGTACTGTCACCAAAAAAGGATCAATTATAAATGCAAAAATCTAGCTAGTATTTCTAAAGAAAAGCAAGGAAATCTAAAGGTTCATGCCCTAGAGGATGAAGAAGGCCAAGTCTTTTACATCACTAAGTAAAAACCATTGAAACCAAGACAAGGTATGCCTCAAGATCCTTTGAACTATAATATGTCATTTGTAGATAATAATTTGATCTTCTCAATTTGGAACCCTCAACCCTAGAATAATGTACAAAATCCACCATGACCAATGATCCAAGCATCCAATTGGACTTTGTTGTGCCTATTACACACATGCCTTGTTCAGAACGGGGACCCTCTCTTCCCTCTTTTTCTTGTCGGGTCCTTTTTGCTTTGCCTTGTTTTGCGTGCCCCTTTTTGCATCCCAAAGGGTTAACATACTCTCAAAAGTCACATTTTCAGTTTGACCAAGCTTGGCCCCCTTGAAAAATGTTAAATCTTAAGCCTTTCGGGTTTCCCCTCCTGGGTTTCCATTCCGAATGGGCTATTGCTAATGGCCGAAGCCCGATGTCTTCCCAGCCGCTGGGTCTGACCTACTGGGTTTCCCTTCTCAGAATTCCATTTTTAAAAGACAGTGGCTAGATGTCTTCCCTATTATCGAACCCTGGTCCTCCCACCGCCACCCACAAATTTGAACTCACCAAAATTTCTGGCCGCTGTACGAAACATTAAATTGCTATATTAATTGCGGTTTTGGCTATATAAACGAATTTTTGAATTGTCATTTTCACATGACTGAAGTGATCGAGAAATTTGAAGAGCTTCCCAACATCTAACATTGTCTGCCCCTGCACCCGAGCTCTCGTTCTGCCATTCTTTGCGCGTTCAACAGTATCCTTCTTTGGGATTTTGAGGTATGCCCACCATCCGCTCACCTCGTCCTCCTTTCCGTGAAATTGTGGGTCAAAACAAAGTAAAAAATATAAAAATGGGTTGAAATATGGTAGATTAGTACCTTCACCTAAAAATCCACCAATTAAAATCCATGAACACTGCATAAAATCATTAGGATTTAAAACTGGAGCTTAACCCCACCGCTACTGTTCTTCAGAACAATCGCTGGCGTCTACTGGGCTCGGACCTCCCTGCAGCCGTCCACACAAAATGCAAAATTTATACTTCAAAAATTGATAGTGACCAAGCTCGTCTCGGGTCCCAGCCTCTGGACTTCCCTTCGTGGGTTTCCATTGCACCCCCACCGTTTAAAAAGAGCCTTTCTTGAGCGTCTTTCCGACGCTTGGACCCCGGGCTCGTGAAGTCCGTTCCAAACTTACAAAGAAAATTGAAAGACGATCAAGGAAAAAACTATCATTAGGCTCTGACCCTTGAAATTTCGTTCTCAAAATTCCCTCTTAACTTCATCGTTTTGAGCGACCTGCCTTGAGCGTCCTTCCAGACCTCAGACCCTAGATGCATAAAGTCCATTTAAATTTACAGGGAAGTATCCGAAGTCCAAACTTAATTCGAACTTCGAACTCCGAAATTCCATCTTTGAGATTCTGTTTCGGTGTCGACCATCCCAAATGATGGATTATATCCATCTTTCTGGATCCCGTACCCCGACTCTGCAAATTCGGTCTCAAACCTGCTAGAATGAACTAGTGCCCAAATTGTCTTCGGATCTCAACCTCCGAAATTCTGTGTCTCTTTCGCCATTTCGAATGACTATCCCAGGATGACTTTTTGACTCACGGACCCCAGTCCGCTTTTCGCCAAGCATAAAATCTAAGCAAAGAACTAATGACCAAACTCCTTTCGGACTCCAGACTCTGGTATTCTGCCTATGCAATTTCTTTTCACTGTCGCCATTCCAAACGATCAAACCTGACTAACTTTCTAGCCTCCGGGTCCTGACCCTTTGTTCGCTATCTTGTTTCCCCAACTCCTGAGTTTATCTCTGTGGACTATCCTCCGAAATTCCATTCCCAAACTACCACCTACATTTCACCATTTTGAACGGCCAACCCATAACTGCTTCCCAACGACGGCAATCCGAACTGCGGAACCCAGCACCCGAAGTTCCATCTTCCCTGCGCCGTTTCAAACGACCTTCCTGTAGCTGAAATCCGAATGCCTAAATGAGGGCTCAGATGACCTCCAAATCCAAAATAGACTTCGACCCACTTGCTAAAATTAAGTCTTCTTTCACGCCAACCCTCAATTGAGAAAATCCAACATTGGGAAATGCCTTTGGGGTTTCAATACCTCATTTTCCCTTCCAAACGATATTCTGCCAAGGGAACTCCGGCCCTAGGAGCTTGGGTCACCTGTCTTGCTTTCTAATGATGTTTTATCAAATGTTAGATGATTGTGGATCTAACCTTGATTTTTAGGGACTTGTTTGAGGCTGCTTTCCCATAATAATGTTGCTAATTCATGTCTTTTGTGCAGGATTTATAGAATCCAATGCAAAAGCTTCTGGTGCCTCCAAGGAAAAGGGGAAAGGAATAGCCAAGTCACCCCGAGGCAAAGAAGATAAGGATTAGATGAGGTAAAATTTTCAAGAGGTGCCCTTACAATCCATAATCACCACTCATAGGAGAGATTTCACGGATACAAATATCGATCAGGTCGATATTGATGAGTTTACATAGAGAGTCTAGCTGAATCCCAAAAAAGAAAATGCAAGGTTGATAAGGAGAAGAGGACTTGCCAAAGCTACAAGCTTTTCGCCAGCCTTGGTGGCACGGGGAATTGGTAATGGCATGTGTAGAGGCATATCAACATGAGACTAGAGCTATAGTAGTCTGAGAGTCCGAGATGGGAATATCCTTGCAGATATGTCCTCACCTATTATAATGACAAATTTTCACATTCCTACCTAGAAGAGCACAGAGACCCCCACCATAGAGGAATGCAAGGCATTATGGGAGTAGGATCCTCTGAAATGCAAAAAAACTAATCAATCAGTAATGGTTGAAGGACAAGCGGGGTAGTTCCAGAAAACTCCCTCATGAACTCTTTCACAATGATTTATTTGAGGATTACCATGACCTCGTAACCTTGCTAAGCCGAGTAATGGGTCTTCCTACTGCGGGCTTATTCCAGGAATGGATGTTATACTTTATGGAGCAAATTCTCCGCAGTGACGACACTGCCTTTTATTGGGGGGAGATAATCAGTGATTGCTTCCATGAATAGTTTACAAATGTGAAGAAGACCTCCAAGTTCTACATGGCATCCTGCTTGGTGTACTCCCTCACCAATCGACAATATTATCATGCATTGAATGCAGTACCCAATGAGGCGTCGAGAGCAGAGCTCAAGCCTTATGATAAATATCCTCAACTGTAGTACTGCAACTTCAAGAGGGATTATTGTAGGGTGAATGATGCGTTCATTGCCTACATCATTCAGTCTCTAGGAGGAAAATTTCAAAGAAGATTTTCCCATAGTGTCAGGGCCCTCCTCAAGCATTACGCCTTCTTATACATACAATTCCCCAAGTTCACGTACATCCGCGCCTAGGGATTCATAGAAAGACCAAACAAGCTGACTCGGTACCCCAATGACCAGATTATACTATTGGAGCTGACTTGGCAGCTGCAACACATTCATAATATCCTAAGAAGCAAGCATCTGGCAGGTACACCTTACCCTATTGAGCTCAGCCAAGGAATGTATAAAATTCATACCTCCCGGTGTGCGGGATACTCAGAGAGGGAGTTGGCCGAATACCACTTCTGACAATACACAACTCGGCCCCGAATTGACCCATATGGTCATATCAAAAAGGAACTAGGATGTGAGTATGCCCACCTCCACAATATTGAGAATTTCTGGGCTAATTGTAAAAATTATCTTGAAGTGCGGCTACGACACTATATGCGCATGAATGCC
This sequence comes from Sequoiadendron giganteum, assembly GCA_007115665.2. Classification (NCBI taxonomy): domain Eukaryota; kingdom Viridiplantae; phylum Streptophyta; class Pinopsida; order Cupressales; family Cupressaceae; genus Sequoiadendron; species Sequoiadendron giganteum. The sequence continues at coordinate 308,876,832 of CM021102.1, forward strand.
TTCTACGTACGAAGAATCAACTTGTGTCTAGTTCTAGACCAGATTGAAGAAGATGAAATCATGATGATCG